>JADBJO010006847.1:62500-75000 GCA_016801955.1 Conus betulinus
CACACACTCTCTCTCTCTCTCTCTCTCTCTCTCTCTCTCTCTCTCTCTCTCTCTCTCTCTCTCTCTCTCCCTCAACACACACACACACACACACACACACACACCACATCACACCACATCACACACACACCACACACATCTCTCTCTCTCACACACACACACACACACACACACACACACACACACACACACACACACACACACACACTAACACTAACACTAACACACGCACGCACGCACATACACACACACGCGCGCGCGCGCGCGCGCATACAAACACACACACACACACACACACACACACACACACACACACACACACACACACACACACACACTACACACGCTCTTCCCCATGCGTCTCCGCATGACGAGCAGGGCAGAGAGACTAACAGGACAAAAAAAATGGGGGGGTGGGGGGGGGGGGGGGGGGCGGAGGAGGTGGAGAATAAAGATACCAGTTCTTTCAGGAAAGACTGACCAAAAGAGAATAAGATGATAATGACAGCGACGCAGACAGTGACGATGATCAGAATCACAATGATGATGGTGATGCCTCAGAAGGGGGGGGGGGGGGGGGGGGGGAGGGAGGGATGACGATGGTAAACCAAATCGAGAAAGGAAAAAAAAAAAAAGACAAAAGAAAGTTCAAGAAAAGAAAAGGAAAAGAAAAAGAAACAAACAAACAAAACAGAACAAAAAGCAGCAACATCATAACAAAACAGCCATAAACCTCAAAACCTCAAACAACAAAACAGCCATAACGTCAAACAACAACAAAACATCCATAACGTCAAACAACAACAAAGCAGCCATAACGTCGAACAACAACAAAACAGCCATAACGTCGAACAACAAAACAGCCATAACGTCAAACAAACAAAACAGCCATAACGTCAAACAACAACAAAACAGCCATAACGTCAAACAACAACAAAACAGCCATAACGTCAAACAACAACAAAACAGCCATAACGTCGAACAACAAACAGCCGTAACGTCAAACAACAACAAAGCAGCCATAACGTCAAACAGGAGGGGGGGGAGGGAGGGGGGGGGGCGGTATTTTCACTTCTGCGGCACCGGCCACCTTTAAAGGGAGCTAACCCGATAACGATCACCCCCCCCCCCACCCCCACCCCCCCACCCCCCCCCCCCCACCCCCCCCCCCCCCGCACCCCCCTTTTCGTCAGTCTGTTTTGCGGTGGAGAGCGCAGACGCCGAGTCTGAGGTTACTCTCCGAAGGCGAAGGTTCATTTCGCCACCAAATCTACGACTTGTCAGAAACAAAGTTATGCCAGAGAGTCAGGAATTCAAAGGCTTCTGTCCATCATATCAGCTCTCTGTCGGTCCGTATTAATAAGTATGCATGCAAGGCCATGTCCGTGTGCGTGGATGTATGTCTGACTGTCAGACAATGGCGACCAGAGTGTCTGTGCCCTCACGTAGTTCCGCTTGATTCGCCATCAGACGACAGAATATTCTAGCCGAGCCAGGGTATAGTAAACAATGAATAACGAACAGGTAGGGTCACTCTTGCTCCTGTGATGAAATCATTTCACGCCGTCACATTGACCTAACAGTTTTACATTATACTGACTTAACAGTTCTACATTACATTGACATAGCATTTTCACATTACACTGACCTCACAGTTTACATTATATTGACATAACAATTTCACACAAAAACTGACCAGTTTTACATTATTTGATTGACATAACTAACAGTTTTACATTATTCGACATTACATTACATTAACCTAACAGTTTTACATTATATCGACCTAACTGTTTTACATTACACTGACCTATTTTACATTACACTGACCTGTTTTACATTACGTTGACCTAACAGTTTTTACATTATTTTGACCAAATTGTTTTACCATTACATTGACATAACAATTTTACACACAAAACTGACCAGTTTTACATTATATTGACATAACTGTTTACATTACATTAACCTAACAGTTTTACATTATATCGACCTAACTGTTTAACATTACACTGACCTATTTTACATTACACTGACCTGTTTTTACATTACGTTGACCTAACAGTTTTACATTATTTACCTATTTTACATTACATTGACCTGTTTTACATTACGTTGACCTATAGTTTTACATTATTTGACCTAACTGGTTAACATTACATTGTCATAAACAATTTTACACAAAACTTACCAGTTTTACATTATTTTGACCTAACTGTTTACATTACATTGACATAACAGTTTGACATTATATCGACTTAATTGTTTTACATTCTATTGACCTGTTTTTATTGATCTAACTGTTTTACATTACATTGACCAAACAGTTTTACGTTATATTGACCTAACGGTTTATTGCATTATATTGACATGATCTAACAGTTTTACATTTTATTGACCTAAGAGTTTTACATTATATTGATCTAACAGTTTTGCATTACATTCACGTAACAGTTTTACATTATAAGTTTTGACCAAACAGTTTTACATTACACTGTTTTACATTATAGTGAACAGTTTTACATTACACTGACCTAACAGTTTTACACTACAGTGACCAAACAGTTTTACATTATATTGACCTAACAGTTTTACATTACATTGACCAAACAGTTATGCATTACACTGACCTAGCACTTTTACATTATATTGATCTAACAGTCCACTCGAGTCTGCCTAAGTCTGCAGATACAATACAGACCATATGCAAACGACTGTTCGGGGGTACTACTTGTGAGAGATGGAACACATGAACTCTGGCAACTTTGGTTAAAACGTCCAAAGCCTGTATAAAGATCAAAAAGAAAGAAGAAGAAGAAGAAGATGATGATGATAATGATGATGATGATGATGAAGATGATGATGATGATGATGATGATGATGATGATGATGATGAAGAAGAAGAAGAAGAAGAAGAAGAAGAAGAAGAGAAGAAGAAGAAGAAAAATCCTCAAGTCAGGGGACCGGCCGATGCGTATCATCCAAACATAACGATGACAGTTTTTTTTTTTTCCAGGACAGTTTCCTTCTTGCGCAGAAGAGAGAAAAGATATTGCTATTCCCCTTTTGTTTCTCCAATGTAGGTATATTACAATCTCGCCGCTGGTGCTACTGACTGGCGCATGCGCAGACTGTGAGCGAAATTCGTTATGCGGAGCGATCCACCGCTCCTCATGAATTAATCATTGTGCACTACCCAATACAGCGTTGACCACGTCCACAGCTTTTGCCCGCGAGCCAAATTTGCAAATGAGTCCAGATTTGTTTCCAACTGCGACGATGTCGTTCCCCCGCTTGGTCTTCGTGCCAGCAACTGTCACAATCTGAACGGTAAGCGTTAAGAAAAATTCAGAAAGAATAAGGGTTAGTTACCGCCACAGATACAGACAAAACAGATTACAGGACAAACACACAATGCATTTTAGACCTCTTGGGTCTTCTTCAGGCAAAAACAAATAACAATTAGGACAGTGAAAACGAAAAACGAGAAACTACTTATCTTTCTCATATTCGGCGCAAAATGGCTGTTGGATGAAAACGAGGCCCAAGTGTTAAGTAAGTGTTAAGATTTTGCAATGTAAAATGGCCCTGCATTGGGCATTTTTCGGATCGTCTGACAAGTTTAGTGACTGATTGTTCATTGGCACTCCGCGAGGTCCTTACGACTGTCAGCAACTGCTGCTGACCTTGAGACAGCTTTCGAAGGTCAGGTCATGTCAATGCATCAAAATTAGTCATTTGGTGGGACACCTGACAAGAGTGCAACCCATCACATTGTTTCATCTTGTAAATGTTTACGTTCCCTTCCCCCCCCCCCCCCCCCCCCCCTCCCCCCCCCCCCCCCCCCCTTTTTTTTTTTTTTTCTTTTAACAGTTTGCTCCCAGATCGAAGACATAAGCGACTGATTGTTCGTCCTTTCTTTCTTAGTTTCAAAGGTTGGTTGTAGTATCTTAAGAAGACCGTCAGGTCGAAACGCGTTGTGCGTATTGTTATGTATTCGTTCCTTCGTTTGGCGGCTCAGTATTCCTGGACCGGCGAGTTACTTTGTTGTATTTGTGCACTAGTTAATGTCCTGAGTTTATACACATGAGAGGGGGGGGGGGAGAGGGGGGGGGGGGGGGGGAGAGAAGAATGACAGAGAGAGGGACAGAGAGAAAGACTGACAGACAGACAGACAGACAGAGACAAACAGACAGGCAGGCGGATAGAGAACTATAATATCATGTAACAGCCATAACTGTAATTTGAATGCTAGGTGAACTGTTTTCAAACATGTGCTCTCTGGAAGTAGATCAGAAGTCTGGAACAAAACTATCGATCTGTTGTTGACTTGGATTATGACCAACACTTCATACAATGTATCAGTACCACCTGAAGACTAGCAATCCACAACTAGTTTCCCAGTTTCAGTTTCAGTTTCATCAAGGAGGCATCACTAGGTGCGAACTAGTCCATAATACCCTACACACATCTGCTAAATTTTGAGACCACACTACGCATGATTTTAAGCTGATGGATAAAATGAATTAACAACTAAGATGAGAGAAGTGAAGAAGAGGGTCTCGTGGCTACGACTTAGCAGATGTCTGACCTACGCAATAGCCAATTAGAAACTAACTAGTTTCCAGAAAGGAGACCTTGGATGCAAGAAATGCGCACAGGACGATCCAAACAACATCAAAAAAAAGTGTGAGTATTTGATCAGCTAAGAAGCAACAAGACAACATCCAGCAAGCGTTGTCCCCAGAACAGAAAGCGATCGCCTAAACCGTGAGAGAGACACACATATCCAGGAGCGGAATATAAGACAGGCAGCTCGGTGGAACGGGGGGGCAGGGAGGGGGGATGGGGTAGGGAGATGAAATGTACATTCCTGAAGAACAAAGAAAACTACAGAGAGAGAGTAAAAAAAAAAAAAACGCCCAGAAAAAGTAGAGAAAACAAACATCACTGCCGTGTGGCAATACATACGTCCTCAGCGAATCTCACACTGGCTATTTTTGACCATGCGCAGGTTAACAGTTTGCTGCCAACCCCTTGCCTTCCCCCCCCCCCTCCCCCCTCCTCCACCCTTCAGCCCCCCCCCCCCCCACCCCATCACCCTCCCCACATCTTTCCTCCAGCGCTTTACCTACCTCCCCCCAAACTCCCCCCCCCCCCCCACCCCCGCACCACACCACCACCAACAACAACACGGAGCTTCAAAAGAACGGGAAGAAAGAAAACCACTGCTTACGTAAGCAGACACGCGACTGCCTATAATCCTTTCCCTCCCTCACTCGCCCCCCCCCTCCCCTCCCACCCTCCACCCCCGCCCTCCCAAACCTTGAGCATGACTCAACTTCCGGTGCCTGATGACGTCAAACAAGCCGCAGGAGGACACGGCGGCACAGATCTATCCCACAGCCGGTTTGCCAAAGATGACTCTCTCTCTCTCTCTCTCTCTCTCTCTCTCTCTCTCTGTCAGGTCCGTCCCGCAGTCCCGCAGCGTCTTTCGCGCTGAGCGATTTTTTTTCTTTCCTTTTTTTTTTTTTTTTTTTTTTCTCAGCTGCAGGTTACTAGCATGAATGGAATCTCTTGTTTCCAGTTCTTCTTCCCACACATGTTATAGCACAGGCTTTTCAGTGTGGACAGTTTGGGGCGGATTCAGTGAACGAGAGATGGAGTAGCGGTGCTCTTTCCGTTTTAAAAAAAAAATAAATAAATAAATAAATAAGAAAAAGTATCCTCCGCCTTCTAAAAAAAATCTAGTGCTAGTAGAGTTCTCTCCCATGTCACTCTGTTTTTTCACTCCTCCCTCCCCTCCTCCCCCCCCCCCCCCCCCCCCACCTTTTTTGTGAAAATAGCGTTTTATGTCCTCCTTATCTCCCCCCCCCCCCCCCCCCCCCCTGCATTTGAGGCTCTTTCACCTACATTCTGCTGCTAATAAACATCTGGGGGAATTCTGTTCACAGCATTTTTATGCGTTATGTGACGTCTGACGATGATTCTCTCTCTCTCTCTCTCTCTCTCTCTCTCTCTCTCTCTCTCTCTCTCTCTCTCTCTCTCTCTCTCTCTCTCTCTCTCTCTGACCTCTTCTCTCTCCTGACCACTTCTTTCCCCTCCCTCCCTCCTCTCTATCAATCTCTGTGTGTGTGTGTGTGTGTGTGTGTGTGTGTGTGTGTGTGTGTGTGTGTGTGTGTGTTTTATGCGAGGAGGGGAATGACGAGGGAAAGGTGGGTGGAGGGACTGCAGGGAGGAGAAGGGAGGGGGGGGGGGGCGTTTCTTCCCTTCCGTGCCGTCACCTCAGAAGGGGGTCGTCGTGTGATGTTGGGGGTGGGGGGGGTGTGGGGGGTGGGGATCTGTCACTATAACCCTGTACCTGCCACACATTACATCACAGGTTTTCCCACCACGTGTCCTCGACAGGCTCTCGCCGACCTCAAGGGACCACGTTACGGATATCACCGCATTTATTTTTTTTTTTTAATTTAAAGGAAAAAAAAATTTTAAGGAAAAAAAAAAGTTTCACAGCGTCATTTCACGAAGTTAACAGCAACAAAAAGTGAAAGAAACGTCACGCACACACAGTTCTACACAACACAGACGGCGGAGCACTCTGTGCAAACCCACAGCTGACAGTCATTAGGGTGTTGGCCTTAGGCCAGGCCGAAGGGAAGCATCAACCATTCTGTTAGATTTATTCCAACTGGTTAACAAAACGAGTTTTGAAACTTCAAAACACACACCACACACACACACACACACACACACACACACACACACACATGAACTAAACTGAGCAAAAGTCATCTCCAAACGTTTTTTAAAAAAATAGTTAATGTTCGCATGGAAAATTACTATAGTGATTACATTAAAATATTCACAGATGGATCTGCACTTGATAATGGCAACGCAGGTTCAGCATTTGTAATTCCTACTATGAAAACAGTCAAACGATATCATATAGGTAATCACTATTCAGTTTTTACAGCAGAGTTTTTAGCTAATTTTATGGCTTTACACCATATTGAGGAGTTACCTATTAATAGTTGTAAAATATTACTGTGTAGATTCCAAATCGGCATTACAAGCTATCCTATTAATAGTTGTAAAATATTACTGTGTAGATTCCAAATCGGCATTACAAGCTATCAAATGCAAAAAAACGTCTTGAAATGATACTAGAAATCAGACATGTAATTCATCAATTGGCGTATAAAGACATTAGTGTAACTTTTTACTGGTTTCTTCCCATTGCGGAATATATGCCAATGAACTGGTTGATAGAGCAGCTAAAGTGCAGGGCGTAATACTGAAGGGGCAATTCTAACTAACATAGATTTATATCTGCACGAGTATTATAATCACATTGAAAAACTAGCTAAAGATAAGTTTGATAACATGCTGAAGACATCAGATAACCAATATTCACACAATTGTATAAAAAGCGTCAGCACAATAAATTCCAAATTAGTTTTTAAATCACATATCTGATACAAGTTCAAAACATATTAGTTCTCTGATGTTCAAAATTCGTTTAAATGCTTTTAAAAAAAAATTTTTTCTAAAGATATTAAATGTGTATGTCGAAACCAAATTTCCATTAACCACCTGATTTTACACTGTCCTGGTATCAAAGAATTAATGACGAAAACTACAGGGGATTACTGACTCGTCAAATACCATTAACTGTTCAGGAAGTTTTAAATGACTTCCATCTTCTTAAATGTTTTTCAGAAGTTTTACACCTTAGTCCTATTGGTCTTTTCCTTTGAATAGTTAATTTATTGTTGGATTCAATTGTTGTTATACTAATCTTCTGTTAATTGTTAAGTCACGTTTGATATAGACAGTCAACCTCACTTCCTTTCTACTAATTCTGTCATTTTCAACAATTCATACCCCATTAAAGCTTGATCATTATATAGAATTGTAAGTGTAGGCATGTAGGAAAAACACAAACTAGTAATTTTTACTACCACACACTCTCAAAACAATATCAACACATGCATAAACAATCTCTACTTTCATACCTTTATTTCTCCTACTTCCTCCACCCCACCCCCCCCCCCCCCCCCCCCCCTTTCCCGTCTAATATCACACCACACACACACCACACACACACACACACACACACAGCACAAGCGAGAGAGAGAGAGGGGTGAAAAGAAGGAAAACGGGGTGCAACTTTTTGAAGTACATTGTATGTATATGTATTTATATACACACTTGTGTGTGTGTGTGTGTGTGTTGTGTGTGTGTGTGTGTGTGTGTGTGTGTGTGTGGTGTGTGTGTGTGCGTGCGTGTGTGTGTGTGTGTGCGCACGCGCTTGTATGTGCGTGCGTGCGTGCGTGCGTGCGTGCGTGCGTGCGCGCGTGCGTGCGTGCGTGCGTGCGTGTGTGTGTGTGTGTGTGTGTGTGTGAGAGAGAGAGAGAGAGAGAGAGAGAGAGAGAGAGTGAAAAACTAAGCCTAATAATGTGTAAACTGCGGAGTGGACAGTACTGCCAACTCTACACACTGGGCAGTTTTCAGCAGCTCGCCGCAGGAAAGAGAAAGGCTGGCATAGAAAGGCTGGCACATAAAAGACCAAAACGGACAAGAACTTTCTGTCTGTCTGTCTCGCTGTTTCTGACTGTCTGTCTGTCTCTCTCTCTCTCTCTCTCTCTCTCTCTCCTCCTCTCTCTCTCTCTCTCTCTCTCTCTCTCTCCTCCTCTCTCTCTCTCTCTCTCTCTCTCTCTCTCTTATGGAGAAAGAGAACACATACACACACACACACACACACACACACACACACACCACACACACACACACACACACACCGTGCACACGCACGCTGCACGCACGCATACGCACTCATGAACTCATGCAAAAAACGCGCGTGCACGTCCGCGCACGGACGGACGGACAGAGAGAGAGAGAGAGAGAGAGAGAGAGAGAGAGAGAGAGAGAGAGAGGGAGAGAGAGAGAGAGAGAGACTGGCAGGAACGGGGCACCCGACACGAAAAAAAGACAACCAACCAACAAGACACAGGGACAACGAGTTCAAAACAATAAATAAGAAAGAAAGAAAGAAAGAAAGAAAAAGAAAAGAACAGAGAAATGCGAAGAAAAAAAAAAAAAAAAAGCAACGGCAGGGCTAGACACAATCCATTCAAACCCATAGAGTTACGTCGCCTGTTATGCAAATAACGTCCCGCCCCCGCCTCATTTGCATGCTGCGTGCACCCGATTACCCAGGCCACTAAACGGGCCTCCTATCCCTGGAGAGTTCCGCTCTTTGTGTGCCATTTACCTCCCCTGTCACCCGTGGCCTCCTCCGTTTAAAGAAAAAAGAAAAAAAAAAAAAAAAAGAAAAAGACAACAATGAAGAAAGAAAGGAAAGAAAGAAAAAAGACATAATAAGAAAATAAAAAAAAAAAAAATTAGTCTGCAATTCAACCCAAGGGCAGAACATCCTCCACCTCCATCCCCCACCCCACCCCACTCGCACCCCCTCTCGTCCCAGCTTACTATACACCCCATCCCAACACCTACACCCCTACCCCCTCGACAAGCGAGCATCCATTCTTGTATCACTGCTCTCCCTTTTAGCATTCTCATTCACATACCCCTACCCCTACCACTCCCCCTGGACCCATCCCTCCCAAACCTCTCCTTCCCCCCCCCCCACACCCACCCCACCCCCTCCTTCTACAGCCTGCCTCTGTTGCCCTTGCATACAAAAGAGAGGGCAGCACACTGTGAATGAATGAATGAATGACTGTCTGAATGAATGAAAGAGTGAAGGAAGGAACGAATGAATGAACTACTGAATGAATTAATGAATGAACGAACGAACGACCAAACGAACGAACGAATGAATGAATGGCTGACTGAATGAATAAACGAACGACCAAACGAACGAATGAATGAATGATGAATAAACGAACGAACGTACGTACGAAATGAATGAATGAACGAGCGAATGAATGAATAAAGAATGAATGAACGAATGAATGAATGAAAGAATGAATGAACGAAATGAGTGATTGAATGAATGAAGGAAAGGAAGGAAGGAAGGAACGAGTGAATGAATGAATGAATGGGTATACTAAGACTTCTGTCAACATAATTAACACTACTAGGAGTCACTCGACGATAAGTTTTGTCTTTTCCGTCTGCATGCGTGGGTGAATATGATACACACCTACCGATGTGACTTATTTTCCTTGGAGCCCCCCCCCCCCCTGGAGCCCCCCCCCCCCCCCCCCCCCCCTCGCGCCCCCTCTCTCTCTCTCTCTCTCTCTCTCTCTCTCTCTCGTTTGCTAATGCTACAGAGAAGGCCCAACTTTCTCCATTGCGTACGAAGCCATTGACGTTCTAGATTCTATTCCTATCAAAAGCTCCCTCCCTCTCTCCTCTCTCTCTCTCTCTCTCTCCTCTCTCTCTCTCTCTCTCTCTCTCTCTCTCTCTCTCTCTCTCTCTCTCGTGTTTGCTAATGTTACAAGAAGGTTAATTTTCTCTCCATTTATGTGCGAAAGTACATAAGCCCTAGGTTCCGATCCCTTCAAAAGCATCATTATTTGTGGAGAATTTGTTGGCGCCCCCCCCCCCCCCCCCCCCCCCCCCCCCCCCCCCCCGCGTTTCCTTCAGTTCAGTCTGCGCTTCAATGGGTCCTAGCCTGAATCCATAACTTGGAAGTTTCAGTCACTTCATGGATGTGTCTCTGACAATGCTGCAAGAGTTTCCTATACCAACACTGCAGGTTGTCTGTATCTCCCAGGCCTGGATGACGCCGCTATTCTGAAGGGAAGCCCCTGTTATGTAGTCCCAGTCTACGGTGGAATTCGACAGCACCACTGTCTCCATCCCCACTAGTGATCAGTAGCATTTTTTTTTTTTTTTTTTTTCCTCAAAGTTTTCAGCCTTTCATCCCCTGCTCTCTTGATTGGTGGCCTGGTTTGAATTCCTCTCCAAACCCAAGACCCCGGTGAGTTTCTGGTGGCGGCCTCCGGTGGTGCATGCTCACTCACACCGGCTCCGCGATGAAGCCGTTAGTGTCGTTTGCAGTGGACTCAGTAGGTGGTGCCCTGCGTATGCTGGGCCCGACCAATGTAAACCTCAACAGTGACTCAACAGCAAGGCAGGGTCTCCTCTAGTGGGTTTTCCTTTATCACGATCTGATACTGATTTACTCCCTGCTGACTGCCGGTGCTGGAGTTTTGATGTGACATACACTGGGTGTTGCTGTGTAGACGGTGACCGAAAAGAGCGACGATGGAAATGAAAGGTGAGAGAGCCAAAACAAACCCACAAACAATAATGCAGCCAATGCTAATGGTGTGTATTTCTTTCTTTCTTTCTGCGTAAACAGGCTGATACTCCTGCGGACACTGCCTGTATAGACAGGCAGTGGAGTTTCGTGTGTATGACCGTTTTTTATCCCGCCATTAAGGCAGCCATACTCCATCTTCGGGGAAGGTGCATGCTATGTGTAACGTATCATCCATACCCACGGCCAAACTAGCCTTCTCTTCCGAAAGTTGGTGATGGGATTTGACATGTGTGCAAGATGTTGAGCGTGCGTTCACACACGGAACATCGCTTTGTAGTCTCATTCGAAGGACTGAATGGGGAATGGAGTCAGAACCAATGTTAACTCCAAGGGAAAATCCGCCTGTACCGAAATTCGAACCCGCAAACTCCAGGATCACGGGTCCGGCGCTCTACCAACTGAGCTATTCCGGCTCCCAATGGCATGTATAAGACAGAAGGTGACACGTAGGTGAGTAGATGTGCAGGAGGTGACAGAAGACAGTGGCAATAGGAATGACAGATGATGCCATAAAAACAAACAAACAAACAAAAATGCAGTCAATGCTAACGGCATGTATAAGACTAAAGGAAGCTTACGGATAACATGTAGGTGATTATATTTCAGAGCTTCCCCAAGTTCATCTTGCCATCCGGGGTGATTGAAGATGACCAGAGTATTCTGCTTTTCTTGCTGTGTTTTTCTCAGTTTACGACAAGAATACACAAACAAGGATATTTTCAGAAAATCTGCAGTTTGTTTTTGTACTGCTGCACTTTTGCCAAATCAAAGCTGAATAACGGTAGCAGAATATTTGATCGTTTTGTTTAAAAAAAAAACTGAAGCGGCGTTTTATTGGTTTCAACTGACGCGGGGGGGGGGGGGGGGGGAGAGAAACAAACAAACAAACAAGCTTTTTATTGACACTGCTGGTGTGAGCTGTCTACGTATTTCTGTCATCGCATTGTTGGGGTTTTCGTTTGTTTGCGATATTCTCTGCAATCATCTTTGTGTTTGTTGCGTGTTTTGTTTTGGTCTGGAGGAGGCGGTGGTTGCACTTCGCTGTTTTGTGGGGCTCCTTTTGTTTATAATGTCGTGCCCTTCATAAGGGCAACGGCCACTAAACTAATTCTCTCTCTCTCTCTCTCTCTCTCTCTCTCTTCTCTCTCTCTCTCTCTCTCTCTCTCTCTCTCTCTCTCTCTCTCTCTCTCTCTCTCTCTCTCTC
>JADBJO010006847.1:77500-90000 GCA_016801955.1 Conus betulinus
CTAAGCCCAACACAGCAAACGTAGTGACAGAGCGCAACAAGTGTGAATTTCATCGATCGATCAACGAACGGGGGGAAAGAGGACGAGGTGAGAGAGGGGGTGGTTGGGGGAGGGGGGGCAGGGGCAGGGTGGAAGGGGATGGAGGTAAGATCGATTCTCTCTCTGGCCAGCACACCGGCAGTCGTCTTCACTGCACCCAAAGCTCGTTCTCCCCAGCAGTTATTTAGAGTTACCTCCCCCACACGACTCTTCTTTTTCTCACCATTCTGGACCGTTGTCTGCTGCCTCGGCCCTTCTCTGTCTCTGTTTCTGTCTGTCTGTCTGTCTGCCTGCCTGTCGGCATGCCTGCCTGCCTACCTGTCTCCTCTCTTTTCTCTCATTTCTCCTCTCTCTCTCTTTCTCCTTCTCTCTCTCTCTCTCTCTCTCTCTCTCTCTCTCTCTCTCTCTCTCTCTCTCTGTGTGTGTGGTGGGTGTGTGCGTGCGTGCATGCGTGCGTGCGTGCGCGCGTGTGTGTGTGTGTGTGTGTGTGTGTGTGTGTGTGTGTGTGTGTGCGCGTGCGCGCGTGGTGTGTATGTGTGTGTGTGTGTGTGTGTGTGTGTGTGTGTGTGTGTGTGTGTGTGTGTGTCCTGAGCGCGCGCGTCTCTCCTTCTTTTCTGACTTTCTGAAGCTGTTCGGTGGGAGGGGGGAGAGGGGGGGGGGGGGGGCAAAAGAAAGTGAGGATTTGTTCTCCTGATCCCTTCCCTCCGCCCCCTTCTGTTTTTTCCGTCAACCTCCCCCCCCCCCCCCCCCCCCCCATTCCCCACCCCCCCCCCAACCCCCGCAACCCTTTCTCCACCACCCTTCTGCCGCCTTACGGGTTTGTGGCCAAAGCACACTAAACCTTCTCTCTCTCTCTCTCTCTCTCTCTCTCTCTCTCTCTCTCTCTCTGAGTCTCTCTGTCTGTCTCTCTCTCTCTCTCTCTCTCTCTCTCTCTCTGTCTGAGTCTGTCTGTCTGTCTCTCTCTCTCTCTCTGAGTCTCTGTCTGTCTGTCTGTCTGTCCTCTCTCTCTCTCTCTCTCTCTCTCTTCCCACCGAGCCCCCCCCCCCCTCCCCCGCTGCACCATTATCACTGCCGCCACCACCACCACACAGCCAATCATTATCGTCATCATCGCTGTCAGCCAGGTGATAATAACTGAATAAACACACACACACACACACACACACACACACACACACACACACACACACACACACACACACACACACACACACAATGACAGCGACTGAGCGCGTGGAGGTGCAGGGTGGTGTGGAGACGTGGACCCCCCTGTCACAGCTGGCAGGATCACGCCGTCCGTGCCTGTGCTTCACCGCCCAGCCGACCGCCGGCCGCACCTGGGCTCCGGAGAGAAGGCAGAGTGCAGCAGAGAAGCGTGAAGGAGGGCAGAGCAGAGCAGAGCAAAGCAGAGCAGAGCAGAGCAGAACCCAATAAACCACAGCAGGGCAGATCACATCAAAACAGAGTGGAGTTGAGCAGAACCCAATAAACCACAGCAGGGCAGATCACATCAAAACAGAGCGGAGCAGAGCAGAACCCAATAAACCACAGAGCAGGGCAGATCACATCAAAACAAAGCGGAGCAGAGCAGAACCCAATAAACCACAGCAGGGCAGTTCACATCAAAACAGAGCGGAGCAGAGCAGAACCCAAATAAACCACAACAGGGCAGATCACATCAAAACAGAGTTGAGTACAGCAGAACCCAATAAACCACAGCAGGGCAGATCATATCAAAACAGGGCGGAGTAGAGCAGAACCCAATAAACCACAGCAGGGCAGATCACATCAAAACAGTGCGGAACAGAACAGAACCCAATAAACCACAGCAGGGCAGATCACATTAAAACAGAGTTGAGTACAGCAGACCCAATAAAAACCACAGCAGGGCAGATCACATCAAAACAGGGCGGAGTAGAGCAGAACCCAATAAACCACAGCAGGGCAGATCACATTTAAAACAGAGTTGAGTACAGCAGAACCCAATAAACCACAGCAGTAGAGCAGATCACATCAGAAAATCAGGGCGGAGCGGAGCAGAGCAGAACCCAAATAAAACCACAGCAGGGCAGATCACACACCAAAACAGAGCGGAACAAAGCAGAACCCAATAAACCACAGCAAGACAGATCACATCAAAGGAGTTGAGCAGAACCCAATAAACCACAGCAGGGCAGATCACATCAAAACAGAGTGGAGTAGAGCAGAACCCAATAAACCACAGCAGAGCAGATCACATCAAAACAGAGCGGAGCAGAGCAGAAACCCAATAAACCACAGCAACGCAGATCACATCAAAACAGAGTGGAGTAGAGCAGAACCCAACACAAACAAGTCTGAGCTCAGTAACGCGGAGCAGAGTACAGCAGAGCCGAGTACAGCAGAGCAGAATCGAACTCAATCAATCAGAGTGAGTAAAGTAGAGCAGAGCAGAGTAGAGTAGAGTAGAGTTGAGTAGAGCGGAAACAGAACATAAAAACTGAGCTGAGTAATATAGAGCAGATAGAACAACTGATCGCAGCAGAGCAGAGCAGCATGGAACCGTGGCAGAGAAGAAGACAATAAATCAGAATACAGCAGGGAGAAGAAGACAATAAATCAGAATACAGCAGGGCAGAGAAGAAGGCAATAAATCAGAATACAGCAGGGCAGAGAAGAAGACAATAAATCAGAATACAGTGGAAAGAAAAAGACAATAAATCAGAATACAGTGGAAAGAAGAAGACAATAAATCAGAAACAGCAGCAGGGCAGAGAAGAAGACAATAAATAAGAATACAGCAGGGCAGAGAAGAAGACAATAAATAAGAATACAGCAGGGCGGAGAAGAGGACAATAAATCAGAATACAGCAGGGCAGAGAAGAAGACAATAAATCAGAATACCGCAGGGCAGAGAGAGAGGACAATCAATCAGAATACAGCGAGGAATACAGAGTCAAGAAGAAGACAATAAATCAGAATACAGCAGGGCAGAGTGGCATGGAACAGTGGAGAGAAGAAGACCATAAATCAGAATACAGTGGAGAGAAGAAGAAAATAACTCAGAATACAGCAAGGCAGAGAAGAGGACAATAAATCGGAATACAACTCAACTCAACTCAACTCAACCACTTTCATTGCCAAGGCCACCGACCTGTCTGCAATGAGGTCAAGAACAAAAGTAGAACACACACGCGCTCGGCACATAAACTGAAAATCATGAAAGAAAATATTTGCGCAACAAAAAATGTTCTTCCTGAAATTACTCTGGCAGTACAGTAGGGCAGAGGAGAACACAGTAAATCAGAATATAGTAGGGCAGAGAAGAAGAAATAAATCAGAATTTAGCAGGGCAGAGAAGAAAATAAATCAGAATTTAGCAGGGCAGAGATAATAAATCAGAATATAGTAGGGCAGAGAAGAACGCAATAAATCAGAATACAGCAGGGCAGAGAAGAAGACAATAAATCAGAATAAAGTAGGGCAGAGAAGAACACAATAAATCAGAATACAGTAGGGCAGAGAAGAGGACAATAAATCAGAATACAGTAGGGCTGAGAAGAACACGATAAATCAGAATACAGTACTGCAGAGATGAACACAATAAACTAGAATATAGTAGGGCTGAGACGAACACGATAAATCAGAATACAGTAGGGCACAGATTAACGAAATAAACAGGAATACAGTATGGCTGAGATGAACACAATAAATCAGAATACAGTAGGGCTGAGTAGAACATAATAAATCGGAATGCAGTAGGGCTGAGTAGAACACAATAAATCAGAATACAGTAGGGCTGAGTAGAACACAATAAATCAGAATACAGTAGGGCAGAGAAGAACACAATAAATCAGAATACAGTAGGGCAGAGAAGAACACAATAAATGAGAATGCAGTAGGGCTGAGTAGGACACAATAAATCAAAATACAGTAGGGCTGAGAAGAACACGATAAATTAGAACACAGTTGGACAAAGTAGACCACAATAGATTACAGAACAGTAGTGTTGAATAGAACAAAACAGATTACAGTCGGGCATAGCTGAACACGATGAATCATAGGCCGATGAACAATAGGGCAGAGTAAAACGCAATGAATGAGAGAACACCAGGGAAGAGTAAACACAAATAGAATTCAGTAGGGCACAACAAAAACACGATAAATCAGAGTCCTTTAGGGCAGAGCAGAACATAATAAGTCTGAGTGTAGTAGAGCGGAATAGAACACAATGGAATACAGCTGGGCATAGTAGAACAAAAATAAATAAGTGAACGATAGGGCAGAATAAACACAATAAATGAGACAACAGTAGGGCAGAGTAGACCACAACATCTCAGACAACGGAAAGGCAGAGTAAACACAAACAGAATTCACCAGGGAGTGATAGAAACACAATCAATCACAGTACAGGTCAGAACAGAACACAATGAATCCAAAATTCAGTAGGGCAGGGTAGAACACAATAAATCAGAGTTCAGCGAGGCAGAACAGAACTCAGTAAATCAGAGTTCAGCGAGGCAGAACAGAACTCAGCAAATCAGAGTTCAGAAGGGCAGAAGAATAGAACACAATAAATCAGAGTTCAGAAGGGCAGACTAAGAACACAATAAATCAGAGTTCAGAAGGGCAGAATAAGAACACAATAAATCAGAGTTCAGAGGGGCAGAATAGAACACAATAAATCAGAGTTCAGAGGGGCAGATTAAAACACAATAAATCACAGTAGAGCGGGACAGAACAAAACACACAATAAATCAGAGTACATTTAGATCAAAACAGAATAAATCAGAGTATAGCAGGGAAGAAAAGAATACAACAATCCAGACTGCAGCGGACCAGAGTTGGAAATAGACGAGCAGCGAAGAACAGAGCATAGGTGGGCATAAATCTGCGTGACGCAGAGCGAAGCAGAGAGGAGAACACAATTGATAAGAACACAGCAGATTGGAACAGAACAGAGCAGAACGCAATATATCACAGGGGCAATATATATATATATATATGTGTGTGTGTGTGTGTGTGTGTGTGTGTGTGTGTGTGTGTGTGTGTGTGTGTGTGTGTGTGTGCGTGCGTGCGTGCGTGCGTGCGTGTGTGTGTGTGTGTGTGTGTGTGTGTGTGTGTGTGTGCGCGCGCGTGCGTGCGTGCATGCGTGCGTGCGTGCGTGTGTGTGTGCGTGCGTGCGTGTGTGGTGTGTCTGTGTGTCTGTGCGTGCGTACGTGCGTGTGCGTCTGTGTGTGTGAGTGTGAGTAAGCGCAAGCGCAAGCGTGCGTGTGTATGTGTGTGTGTGTCTGTCTGTCTGTCTGTCTGTCTGTCTGTCTGTCTGTCTGTCTGTCTGTCTGTCTGTGTCTGTGTGTCTGTGTGTTGTTGTTGTTGTTCTTAAATGATTATAATTTTAAATGCTTTCCGCCTGGAAAATAATAAATAAATTGATAGACACAAATAAATAAATAATGAAATTACTAAATAAAAAATAAATAGATGAATGAAATGAAACTAAATAGGTGAGCAAGGAAAAAGGGGGGACGGAGTGGGGGAGGGGGTATTTCCGTGGGTAGTTTTCTGTTGGTACAAATGTTGAGCTGTATCTCTATTACTTTGATTACCCTTTAATGGTTTGTGACGTACAAATAATAATAAAGAAAAAAGATCAAGTGGGGGAAAAAAGGAGATTTTCATTTCCGTAGAAAATATAAAGGCTACAAACATCGTCGCTAAAAAGGCAATGTTCTCTTGTTAAAAACAAAAAAAAAATGTTCGCTGGAAAGTCGCAAGCCGGGTTGAACAACTAATTCAAAACAATGCCGCAAACCAGTTCCAGTTTCAACCCTCTCATCACTCCCCTTCCCCTCCCCTTCATCCCCCAACCCCCCACGCCCTCTCCCTTCCTCCCTTTATCTTTCAAACGGATGCACCTTGGCTTCTCTACAAAGAAGACCGTGCCATCAGTCCTTACCACTTCCGGTTGGACTCTCTTTCAGTTCTGGCAGGTTTTGTTGGCCAGGGTGAGAGACTTCCGGAGGATAGGAGGCTTCATTTTTTTTTAAATGACCTCTGGGGGAAAATGTTTATTCTCCTTCCCAGCCGATGGTGTGTGTTAATGATGCAAACAGTTACAAGCTGGCAAAATGAGTTTAACAAATTTACAACGAGCGGCTGTTTCTCTCCAGTTAATTGTTATGAACGAACACAATATAACACTTTTTTTTTTAAAGAAAGAAAGAAAGGAAGGATATGGTCCTTCTGCTGGTGTGAGGGAAAGATGGTCGTGTAATGGAACCGTAACGTCCTATGTAAACATTTATGAATATCTACGTGTATCTTTTTCTGCTCGCTCAAGTTTCATTTTTGCAGTTAAAAAAGATGTCACAAGCAGGATTTGACAGTTCGTTATTATTATGCACTTCATAAAGTAGTTCTTCTATTTACAAAACGATGTTCACAGTTGTTCGAGATAGTTTTCTGACGTTCAAATCCAACCTGTACTAAAAAAAAACATGGAAATGATTCAGAGAGCTGGATGCTAATGTCATTTGTACACTTTAATTAAAGAATGTTTTTGGCGTGAGGTCACAAAGGCCTAATCATCATCGCTTGGAGAGAGAGAGAGAGAGAGAGAGAGAGAGAGAGAGAGAGAGAGGAGAGAGAGCGAGAGAGAGAGAGAGAGAGAGACAGACACACACACAGAGACACACACACACACAGACACACAGACACACAGACAATCAGACAGACAGACAGACAAACGGACTGTCAGATCGATCAATATCCAGTTCCTTGGTTTTCCGCAATGCAACACACAATAGTAGTCAAATGAGTGTTGTTGACTAATTCACGCGGCAGAGAATGTTGTTAGATTGCAATTCAAGATCTGCAGAAAAATGCGTTGAAAAATTCGACATAAATTGTATAAACACGGATTCAACGTTATAAATCGCTCATTCAATGTGTAGGGGATGTCATACATCTTATTCAGATTTCATTAAAGATTAATTGGCTGTAGATGGCATGAGTGGGGTTTTCGTGTTCAAAATAGGTCTGATGTGTATAGACTACTGAAAACCAATTTATGTGTCACTTCATATTGCAGGCCAATCTATGTGTTATTTCACATTGCAGACCAATCTATGCGTTATTTCACATTGCAGACCAATCTATGTATTATTTCACATTGCAGGCCAATCTATGTGTTATTTCACATTGCAGGTCAATCTATGTGTTACTTTACATTGCAGGCCAATCTATGTGTTATATTTCACATTGCAGGTCAATCTATGTGTTACTTTACTTTACATTGCAGGCCAATCTATGTATTATATTCACATTGCAGGCTAATCTATGTATTATTTCACATTGCAGGCCAATCTATGTGTTTCTTCACACTGCAGGCCAGTCTATGTTATTTCACATTGCAGGCCATATATACATCTCTGTGTGCGTGTGTGCGTGCGTGCGTGCGTGCGTGTGTGCGTGCGTGCGTGCGTGCGTGCGTGCGTGTGTGTGTGCGTGCGTGCGTGTGTGTGTGTGTGTGTGTGTTCATTCGTGTGTGCGCGTGTGCGCGTTTTCATGGAGAGACACAGAAGAGAAAGACAGACAGAGAGAGAGAGAAAAGAGACAGAGAGAGAGGGGGTGGGGATGCAGACATAGTATCCATAAAGGCGTAATTCTTGACTTAGAAGGGAATTGCACTTAGAAGAAACTTACAATGCCTTACATGGGCAGATAAAGGCAATGTATTTTGAACATTCTATCTAAATAGGCATAACAATACATAACAATACTCCCATGGGCTGACGACATTAACATAATAAGATTGAATGAACAACGTTGTTCGCAGTAATCAAGAGGAATAAATTGTTCTTTGATTCTTGTAAATTCTGAGCAATGGAAATTCGTTTTGCCTTGATTCTTGACCAGATAATCAAGTCAGTTGACGATTGTTTGACCGTTTAAAGCAAGAATGATGAACAGAGATGCCGAACACGCCGAATCGATATTGTCATCATTCGCTTCCCTTGATTGCGTACACTGTCATTTACAAACAGGTTGGCCTGCAGTGTAAAATAACACATTGAGTGGCCTGCAATGTAAAAATAACACATGGATTGGCCTGCAGTGTGAAGTGACTCATAGATTGGCTTGTAATGTGAAGTAACACACAGATTGGCCTGCAATGTGAAGTAACACACAGATTGGCCTGCAAGGTTAAGTAACACACAGATTGGCCTGTAATGTGAAGTAACACATACATTGGCCTGCAATGTGAAGTAAAACATACATTGGCCTGCAATGTAAAATAACACGTAGACTGGCCTGCAATGTGAAGTAACACACAGATTAGCCTACAATGTGAAGTAACACATACATTGGCCTGCAATGTGAAGTAACACATACATTGGCCTGCAATGTGAAGTAAACATACATTGGCCTGCAATGTAAAATAACACATAGACTGGCCTGCAATGTGAAGTAACACGCAGATTGGCCTGTAATGTGAAGTAACACATACATTGGCCTGCAATGTGAAGTAAAACATACATTGGCCTGCAATGTAAAATAACTGTAGACTGGCCTGCAATGTGAAGTAACACACAGATTAGCCTACAATGTGAAGTAACACATACATTGGCCTGCAATGTGAAGTAACACATACATTGGCCTGCAATGTGAAGAAAACATACATTGGCCTGCAATGTAAAATAACACATAGACTGGCCTGCAATGTGAAGTAACACACACAGATTGGCCTGTACGTACGCCGTTTACACCCTTGCACACACACAAAAAAAAACACACACGCGCGTGCGCACGCGCGCGCAGACACACACACACACACACACTCTCTCTCTCTCTCTCTCTCTCTCTCTCTCTCTCTCTCTCTCTCTCTCTCTCTTTCATGTACGCACGCCCGAACGCGTGCTACACACACATACAGAAAGAGAGAGAAGGAGGGCGACAGAGAGACAGTGAGAGAGAGAGAGAGAGAGAGGGTGGGGAGAGGGAGGGAGGGAGACAAAGAGACAGACAGAGATAGACAGACAGAGACAGAGTGACAGAGACAGACAGACAGACAGAACCAAAGAGAGACAGAGAGAGAGAGGGGGGGGGGGGGTGACATGAGAAAAGATGAAGAGGAAAAGAGGTAAACAAAAAATAGGTTTCTGGATTCTGGATTCGACATTAGAAAAGTAGTTACAGACTCAGAATCAAAAACTTACTTGGAGAATATTTCGACAGGGTCGCCCTGTCTTCTTCAGCTCACTGTTGCTGTTGTGGCAGCGAGGCCTGGTGGGACGACTGTTGTGTGTGGGGTGAACGGTTGTCAGGATCTGATTGTAGATGGGGGGAAGTTCGAAGCCTTGATCTCTGTTTAGGCTGGGGCGTCTCGTCTTGATTTCGATGCTTCTTAAACTTTTCTTTTTGTGAGGAAGGGCTCTGTAGATAAGATCCTGGTTTCTTGGGGGCTGAAACTATGGCCTGTGGCTTGTAGATGTTCATGTATGGCAGAAGTAGATTGGTTTTGGTGTTCCTGTAGATGGGTGGTGAGTGGTCTTGCTGTCTCGCCAATGTAGGTATGGGTACAGTCTTGGCACCCTACCTGGTACACTACACCACACTGCTTGAGGGGGTCCGTTTTTGTCTTGACATGGGTCAGTTGCTGGCGTAGGGAGTTGGTGGGTTTGTGGAACACTTTGCATCCATGTTGTTGGAAGGTTCTGGCTAGACGCTCTAAGACTCCTTTATGTAAGGGATCCCCACTTTCACACTGTTCGTATCTGTAGAAGAAGGGTAGCTCGAGGGTTGTCACACATCCATGCAGGGTATCCATTAGGGGAAAAGGGCAGTCTTGATGTGTTCTTCTTTCAGCTCTTCCTCCTCAGTGGAACACGGTACAGAGGCTCTGTGCATGAGGGTGTTGACAACAGATCTCTTGTGCTAGAGGGGGTGGTTAGAGTGAAAGTTCAGATATTGGTCAGTGTGGGTGGGTTTCCTATAAACGGTGGTCTCCACCCTGTCGTCATGGGTTCGGGTGATGAGTGTGTCCAGGAACGGGATCTTCCCTTCTACTTCAGTTTCGGAAGTGAACTGGATACTGTTGTCGATGGAATTCAGGTGAGTGGTGAAGCTGTCAACCTCCGTCTCCTGTATGCGGGTCATGGTGTCATCCACATAGTGGTACCACATGCTGGGAGGGTTGGCAGCGGTCTCAAGGGCTACTTTTTCAAAATGTTCCATGTACAGGTTGGCTACCACTGGAGATACTGGCGAACCCATGGCAGCTCCTTGTTTCTGTTGGTAGAACTCATGGTTGAAGGAAAAGTAGGTGCTAGTGAGGCACAGTTCCAACAGTTCTAGCACCTACTTTGTAGTGAGTTCACACCGCTGACGAAGGTGGTAGTCATCCTCAATCTTCTCCCGAATGACTTGGAGAGCCTTGGGTACAGGGATGCTAGTGAAAAGTGCACAAACATCATAGGAGACAAGTTTCTCCCCTGGAGCCAGTTGCTGGTTTTTCCATCTTCTGTACAAAATCTGTGCTGTTGACTATGTGGTGCTCGGTGTGCCCGACTGAAGGTCCCAATATTTGTGTCAGGAATTTGGAGGCATTGCACATGACACTGCCACAGCTGGACACAATGGGGGGCGGAGGGGGGCATCCTTCTTGTGTATCTTGGGTAATCCATACAGCTTTAGGCGTGGATTCTGAAGTGGGGTAAAGACGTTGGTAAAGATTAGGGGAGACAGAATCTTCTTTCTTCCATTTCCTTAGCAGGTTGATAAGCTGATTTTTCACTTTCTTCGTAGGGTCAGTGAAAGAAAGAAGCCATCGAAATTAAGACCAGACGCCTCAGCCTGAACAGAGATCAAGGCTTCGAACTTCCCCCATCTACAATCAACCGTTCCCCACACAACAACCGTCCCACACCCTCGCTGCCACAACAGCAACAGTGAGCTGAAGAAGACAGGGCGACCTGTCGAAATATTCTCCAAGTAAGTTTTTGATTCTGAGTCTGTAACTACTTTTCTAATAAGGAAAAGTGGTGGTAGGAAAGTGGGAGTTGGAGGTTGGGGGGGGGCGGGGTTGTTGGGGGAGGCAGGCAGGGGGGGGGGGGGCGGAGACGGGGGGGGGGGGGGGGGGGGGGGGGGGGGGGGCAAGAGAGACGCAGCTTTTCATCAGGGCAAAACTTGTGGAACAGCTGAAAGCCCCAAGCACCAGCTGTCGCTACTGGCATGAATGGCCAGTATATTGTTTGCCCGTCTCCACACTGCTGGGGGGGGGGGGGGGGGGGGTAGGGTACTGAACGACGAGGGGGGGGGAGAGGGGGAGGGGGACGGTAGGGGGGAAGGAGAGGGAGGAGGAGGGGGGAGGGAGAGGAAAGGGGGGGGTGAAACATCGAGTCCCTCACCGAAGACAATTACAAAAATAAGAACAACAAGCAACAATGACAACAGCAACAGCAACAACAACAACAACAATACACACGCACGCATGCACGCACGCACACGCACACACACACACACACACACACACACACACACACACACACACACACACACACACACACACTCCACTTCCCTTTCCCTTCCCATTTCTCTCCCAGTCCCACACCCCTCCTCTTCCTCTCTCTCTCTCTCTCTCTCTCTCTCTCTCTCTCTCTCTCTCCTCCTCTCTCCTTCCTCTCTCTCCTTCTCCTCTCCTCCTCTCTCTCTCTCTCTCTCTCTCTCTCTCTCTCTCTCTCTCTCTGTCTCTTTCTCCCCGTCACCTTCAACTCTCTTACGCTGAAGAAAAAGGACTAGAACTTACAAAAAAACAAAAAAAAAGAAAAGAAAAACGAAAAACAAAAAAAAAACAGGGGCGGACAGACAGAAAGAAAAGAAAAGAAAAAAAGAAAGAAAGAACAAGAAAAACAGAACAGTTTGTTAATACAATCTCTATTTCCAACTGACGAGAATCCGAGTTGCAGTGAAATCAATGAAATCTCCCAGCACCAATTTCCAGCATTGACAGCGAACAGGCCGACATGTCTGCAGCCGCCAGACCCGCTGCACCTAAAGCGGCCTCCACACCGTTCGCCAGTGTAGGGGCATTGCCAGAGATGTCCTACATCGCTAGAAGACCGCGGTGCATCTGAAAAGGATGCTGACACAGTTAGCCGATGGTAACATTTAAAGGGATTTCCAAGCAGCCTGTGGTACACTTCAGAGGATTTCCACACATTTAGCCCGTGGCACATTCAAAAGCATTTCCACACAGCGTGTGGTACATTTAATGGGATTTCCACACATTTACCCTGTGGTACATTTAAAAGGATTTCCACACATTTAGCCTGTGGTATATTAAAGGGATTTCCACACATTTACCCTGTGATACATTTAAAGGGATTTCCACACATTTAGCCTGTGGGATATTAAAAGGGATTTCCACACATTTACCCTGTGATACATTTAAAGGGATTTCCACACATTTAGTCTGTGGTATA
>JADBJO010006847.1:97500-105000 GCA_016801955.1 Conus betulinus
AGTCTATGGGCCGTTTACCCATGTCACATTGTTCAATGTATAGGCCGTTTTACCCATGCCACATCGTTCAGTGTATAGGCCGTTTACCCATGATTTAATCTCCAGTGTATAGGCCGTTTACCCTTGCCCCATTGTCCAGTGTATAGGCCGTTTTACCCATGCCGCATCGTTCACTGTATAGGCCGTTTACCCATGCCACATCGTTCAGTGTATAGGCCGTTTACCCATGCCACATCGTTCAGTGTATAGGCCGTTTACCCATGCCACATCGTTCAGTGTATAGGCCGTTTACCCATGCCACATCGTTCAGTGTATAGGCCGTTTACCCATGCCACATCGTTCAGTGTATAGGCCGTTTACCCATGCCACATCGTTCAGTGTATAGGCCGTTTACCCATGCCACACCGTTCAGTGTATAGGCCGTTTACCCCCTGCCACATCGTTCAGTGTACAGGCCGTTTACCCATACCACATCGTTCAGTGTATAGCCACCCATGCCGTTTACCCATGCCACATCGTTCACTGTATAGGCCGTTTACCCAAGTCACATCGTTCAGCGTATAGGCCGTTTACCCACGCTACATCGTTCAGTGCATAGGCCGTTTACCAATGCCAAATCGTTCAGTGTATAGGCCGTTTACCCTTACCACATCGTTCTGTGATTAGGCCGTTTACCCATACCACATCCTTCAGTGTATTGGCCGTTTACCCATACCACATCGTTCTGTGTTTTTGGCCGTTTACCAATGCCACATCGTTCAATGTATTGGCCGTTTACCTCTGCCACATCGTTCAGTGTATAGGCCGTTTACCCATGCCACATCGTTCAGTGCACAGGCCGTTTACCCATGCCACATCGTTCACTGTATAGGCCGTTTACCCATGCCGCTTCCTTCAGTGTATAGGCTGTTTACCCCATGCCACATCCTTCAGTGTATAGGCCGTTTACCCATGCCACATCCTTCAGTGTATAGGCCGTTTACCCATGCCACATCCTTCAGTGTATAGGCCGTTTACCCATGCCACATCGTTCAGTGTATAGGCCGTTTACCCATGTCTAAAAAAAACTATAGCAGATTCCTTCTTGATTCCTTGTGGAAACACATTGCGATCGTTTTGTCAACCGTCGAGTCACTGGCAGTATTATCTAACCTATTCCCAACAGACATTCTATTGAAAGCGAGAGATGCAACACTCGAAAGTTAGGTATTTAAGCAGAGGACAACTGAAAAAAACAGCTGCAAAACAAAACAAAACAAACAAGTCAACAAACGCGCTTGCAAGAGTTGAACAAACAGTAAAACTTTTAGTTATTTCTCTTTTTTGGCCTATGGGCCTATGTTAGAAAAAAGGAAATAATCTGAAAAAAAATGATAAATAATTGTCAAACAAATGATAGAAAGAAACAAAACAGCTACAGTAGCAGGTGCATCAACAACAACAACAATTCAAACAACACACACACACACACACACACACACACACACACACACACACACACACACACACACACAACACACACACACATTTTTTTGTTTATTTAAATTCATAATTACGGAGGTGTTGTCTGTCTGCAGCTTCATATTTGTGAGCGTGTGAGTGACACATGCAATGATATTTTTTCGTCTGTAGCTTGTTGCTGCTGTGTTTTTGTTGATGATGACCTTTTTTATCGTTTATTCTGCTGCTGCTGCTGCTGCTTACTGCTGCTGCTGCTGCTATTGTTGTTTTTGTAGATAATGACGTTGTTGTGTTGTGGTTGTTGTTGTTATTGTTGTTGTCGTTTTTGTTGGTGTTGTTCTTGTTGTTGTTGTTTGAGGGTTATGTATTGTTTTTACCACAGCCTACTGAAAACTGATGAAGACTTAACTTCAGCATTCTCCTCCACCCCCTCCCTCCAACCCCCCCCCCCTCCTCCAAAAACCAAAAACAAAACAAAAAAAAAAAACGACTAGCGACAACCCCTCTTAGCCCCCCCCCCCCCCCCCACCCCCCCCCCCCCCCAACCCCCCAACCCCCACCCCACCCAATCCTTCCCTCCCCCCCCCCCATCCCTCCCACCTTTTGGATAGAATGCAGGTGTAGCCAGCCATCAGAGAAAAGAGGAGGAGGAGGGTGGAGGTGGTTCCCCGAGATGTTCTGCCTTAAATGAATTTGACAGCAAAGACTCCCTTTTTTTCTCTGGCGACTCTCCGCTGTCAGAGCGAGTGGTGGAGGAGATTGATGGCGAGAGAGGTGAGTTCTTTTGGACGTCCATGTGTCGGGGAGAGCGAGGGCTTTGTAGGCCGACATCCAAAGAGTCTTCAGGGGCTCAGTTACAGCAGGTGTTTGAAGAGCGTTGGAGTCGTCTAGCCTTCATCAGGGTGCGCCGTTCCTTCCTTCCTTCCTTCCAACCGATCTGCTGCCTGCCTGCCTGCCTGCCTGCCTGTCTGTCTGTCTGTCTGTCTGACCTTTCTGTCCGACTTTGCTTTCCCCGCTCTCTTTTGTTTATGTCTGCCTGAATGCCTCTCTCTCTCTCTCTCTCTCTCTCTCTCTCTCTCTCTCTCTCTCTCTCCTCTCTCTCCTCTCTCTCTTTCTCTCTTCTCCCTCTCCTCTCTCCCTCTCTCTCTCTCTCTCTCCTCTCTCTCTCTCCTCTCTCCTGTCCCCTCTCTCTCTCTTTCCTCCTCTCTCTCTCTTTCCTCTCTCTCCTCTCTCTCTCTCCTCTCTCTCTCTCTCTCTCTCTCTCTCTCTCTCGTATTTGTGTGGATGGTAGACGTGGGGACTGCTGGACAGGGGAAAGAGGGATCGAGGGGAGGAAGAGAAGAAGGAAAGGGCGGGGGGGGGGGGGATACCTGAGATGCTGTACTTCCCCACCTGTTTCCATTCACTTTGAAACAACTCAGTACGTAAAGCACTGATATATAGCATTGCATTGTGCTGCATTTGACTGCTTTTGCATTAGATCCAGTAGCCAAGTAAGGCGACTGCAGGCGGAAATCTAAACAAATCTGAAAAATGATTCATAAGGCTCCGCCGAAAAAAAAAACGTAGGCACGACGCGTTTCGACCTCTTTAGGTCTTCTTCAGGCAAGATGCACATCACTCAGGACAACATTGATGAACGAGCCATCACTTATCGTCTTCTCTTCACCCAGTTCGTGGGAAGGATGGGCGTTGAATGGCATTGTACTGCATTGTGTTGTGTTGCGCTGTATTGTGGTGTTTTATACTGCATTGTGTTGTGTTGTACTGCACTGTGTTGTGTTGCGCTGTATTGTGGTGTTTTTACTGCATTGTGTTGTGTTGTACTGCACTGTGTTGTGTTGCGCTGTATTGTGGTGTTTTGTACTGCACTGTGTTGTGTTGTACTGCATTGTGTTGTGTTGCGCTGTATTGTGGTGTGTTGTGCTGCATTGTGTTGTGTTGTACTGAGTTGTGTTGTATTGCGCTGTATTGTGGTGTTTTGTACTGCAGTGTGTTGTGTTGTACTGCATTGTGTTGTGTTGCGCTGTATTGTGGTGTTTTGTACTGCAGTGTGTTGTGTTGTACTGCATTGTGTTGTGTTGCGCTGTATTGTGGTGTTTTGTACTGCATTGTGTTGTGTTGTGCTGCATTGTGTTGTGTTGCGCTGTATTGTGGTGTTTTGTACTGCATTGTGTTGTGTTGTACTGCATTGTGTTGTGTTGTGCTGTATTGTGTTGGACTGTCCTGCAGTGCGTTGAAATGTGCTTCATTCAGATGTATTGGACTAAACTGCGTTGCGTCGTACTGCATTGTGTTATATTGTACTGCATTGTGTTGTACTGTGCTGCATTGTGTTGTATTGTACTGCATTGTGTTGTATTGTACTGCATTGTGTTGTATTGTACTACACTGCGTTCCGTTGTAAGGCATTATGTTGTATTGTACTGCAATGTGTTGCATGTATAGCATTGTGCTGCATTGTGCTGTATTGTACTGCATTGTGTTGTATTGTATTGCATTGTGTTGTATTATACTGCACTGTTGTATTGTACTGCATTGTGTTGCATTTTACTACACTGTGTTGTATTGTATTGTGTTGTGTGTTGTATCGTGTTGCATTGTGTTGCATTGTACTGCATTGTGTTGTATTGCACTGCATTGTGCTGTATTGTGTTGTATTGTACTGCATTGTGTTGTATTGCACTGTATTGTACTGCATTGTGTTGTATTGTACTGCATTGTGGTGCATAGTACTGCTTTGTGTGTATTGTATTGTTTTGTTTTGCATTGTGTTGCATTGTGTTGTATCGTGTTGCATTGTGTTGCATTGTACTGCATTGTGTTGTATTGCACTGCATTGTGCTGTATTGTGTTGTATTGTACTGCATTGTGTTGTATTGCACTGTATTGTACTGCATTGTTGTGTTGTATTGCACTGTATTGTACTGCATTGTGTTGTATTGTACTGCATTGTGGTGCATAGTACTGCTTTTGTGTGTATTGTGTTGAATTGTTTTTGTATTGTGTTGAATTGTGTTGCATTGTACTCCATTGTGTTGTATTGTACTCCATTGTGTTGTATTGCAATGCATTGTGTTGCATTGTGCTGCATTATGTTGTATTGTGTTGCATTGTGTTGTATTGTGTTGAATTGTGTTGTATTGTACTACATTGTGTTGTATCGCATTGTTGCACTGTACTGTATTGTACTTAATTTTCTTGAATTGTACTGCATTGTGTTGCATTGTACTGCATTGTGTTGCATTGTACTACATTCTGTTGCATTGTACTGCACTGTGTTGCATTGTACGGCATTGTGTTGTATTGTATTGTACTGCACTGTGTTGCATTGTACTGCATTGCATTGTATTGTACTGTATTGTGTTGCATTGTACTGTATTGTGTTGCATTGTACTACATTCTTTTGCATTGTACAGCACTGTGTTGTATTGTACGGAACTGTGTTCTATTGTACAGCATTGTGTTGATTTGTGTTGAATTGTACTCCGTTGTGTTGTATATTTACTGCATTATGTTGTATCGTACCGCAATGTTTTGCATTATACTGAATTGTGTTGTATTGTACTGCACTGTGTTGACATGTACTACAATAACTTGTATTGGATTGCATTGTGTTGTGTATTGTACAACAACATTGTGTTGTATTGTACTACATTGTGTTTGTATTGTACTGCATTGTCTTCCAGGAATTGCATTATGTTGTTATGTTGTATTGTATTGCATACTGCATAGTGTTGAAATGTACTACATTACGTTGTATTGGACTACACTGCGTTGCGTTCTACGACATAGTGTTGTACTGCATTGCGTTTTATTGCACTGTATTGTACAACATTGTGTTGTATTGAACTACATTGTGTTATATTGTACTGTATTGTGTTGCATGTACTGCACTGTGTTCAAATGTACTACATCAAGTTCTATTGCCATACACTACGTTGCGTTTCACTACATTGTGTTGTATTGTACTATACTGTGTTATATTGTACTGTCTTATGTTGGATGTACTGCACTGTGTTGAAATGTACTACATTAAGTTGCATTAGAATACATTGCATTGTGTTGTACTACATTGTGATGCATTGTACTGCATTGTGTTGTATTGTGCCGCATTTTGTTGTAGCATTGTATTACATAGTGTTGTACTGTACTGCATTGTGCTGTATTGTAATGCATTTTGTTGTAGCATTGTACTGCATTTGTGTTGTATTGTACTACCTTGCGTTCCATTGAACTGCATTGTGTTGTACTGTACTGCATTGTGTTGTATTGTATGGCACTGTGTTCTACTGTACTGCATTGTGTTCTTCTGTACTGCATTGTTTTGCATTGTGCTACATTGTGTTGTATTGTACTGCATTCTGTTGTGTTGTACTGCATTGTGCTGCATTGTGTTGTATTATACTGCATCGTCTTGCATTGCACTACATTGTGTTCCATTGTACTGCATTGTGTTGTATTTCCTGCATTGTGTTGTATTGTATTGTATTATGTTGCATTGTCCTGCATTGTGTTGTATCATACTGCATTGTGTTGTGCTATACTGCATTGTGTTGTATAGTACTGCATTGTGTTGTGCTCTACTGCATTGTGTTGTATTGTCGTACTGCATTGTGTGTTGCATTGTCCTGCATTGTGTTGCATTGTACTGCATTGCGTTGCATTGTCCTGCATTGTGTTGTATTGTCCTGCATTGTGTTTATTGTATTGTATTATGTGTATTGTCCTGCATTGTGTTGTATCATACTGCATTGTGTTGTGCTATACTGCATTGTGTTGTATATGTGTGCTGCATTTTGTTGTGCTCTACTGCATTGTGTTGTTGTATCGTACTGCATTGTGTTGCATTGTCCTGCATTGTGTTTGCATGTGTACTGCATTGCGTTGCATTGTACTGTTTTGTGTTGTATTGTACTGCATTGTGTTGTATTGTACTGCATTGTGTTGTATCGTACTGCATTGTGTTGTGTCGTACTGCATTGTGTTGTATCGTACTGCATTGTGTTGTATTGTTCTGCATTGTTTTGTACTGTTCTGCATTGTGTTGTATTGCACTGCATTGTCTTGTATTGTACTGCATTGTACCGTATTGCACTGCAATGTGTTGTATGGTACTGCATTGTGTTGCATTGTACTGCATTGTGTTCCATTGTACTACATTGTGTTGTATTGTGTACTGCATTCTGTTGTGTCGTACTGCATTGTGTTGTATCGTACTGCATTGTGTTTTATTGTACTGCATTCTGTTGTACTGCATTGTGTTGCATTGTTCTGCATTGTGTTGTATTGTACTGCATTGTGTTTTATTGTACTGCATTCTGTTGTACTGCATTGTGTTGTATTGTTCTGCATTGTGTTGTATCGTATACTGTATTGTGTTCCATTGTACTGCGTTCTGATGTATTGTGTAGTGCATTCTGTTGTGTAGTACTGTTTTTTGTGTTGTATTGTACTGCATTATGTTGAATCATATTGCATTGTGTTGTGTTGTACTGCATTGTGTTGTGCTGTACCGCATTGTGTTGCATTGTACTGCATTGTGTTGTATTGTACTACATTGTGCTGCAATGTGTTCTATTGTACTGCATTGTGTTGCATTGTATTGTACTGCGTATTGCACTGCATTGTGTTGCATTGTACTGCATTGTGCTGTATTCTGTTGCATTGTACCGTATTGCACTGCAATGTGTTGTATTGTACTGCATTGTGATGTATTGTACTGCATTGTGTTGTATTGTACTGCATTGGGCTGCATTGTCCTGCATTGTGTTTGTATTGTACTACATTATGTTGTATTGTAGAACATTGTGTTGCATTGTACTGCATTTTGTTGCATTGTACAGCATTGTGTTGCACTGTACTGCCTTGTGTTGTATTGTACTGCGTTGTGTTGCATTATACTGCATGGTGTTGTATTGTACTGTATTGTGTTGTATTGGACTGTATTGTGTTGTATTGTACTGCACTGTGTTACATTGTACTGAATTGTGTTGTATTGTACTGTATTGTATATGTATTGTATTGTACTGCATTGTG
>JADBJO010006847.1:112500-115000 GCA_016801955.1 Conus betulinus
ATTTTTTTTTATTACTGGGCTATCATTAAAAAAATGAGCAAAGATTCTAGTATAGATATACTTTCTGTATATTATCCGAATGGCCCAAACACAGATAATTCAGACTGGTTAAGACACCTTCCTTCTTCAGAAAAAAATTGGATCATATTGGGGGATTTCAATGCACGTTCTCCGTTTTGGAAACCAGATTGCTCCGTCACAACATGTAATCGCTTTGTTGAAAATATTGTGGATTCCAAATTAGTTTTATTGAATGATGGAAGCATAACAAGAGTTCCTGATGTTTCAAATCATAGGCCAACCTCTACTGACTTAACGTTAGTATCTCCTGATATATCGTTGAATGCTAGTTGGATAACAGAGGAAGACACATTAGGAAATGATCATTTTCCTATTGTTCTTACACTAAATGAAAAGATTCAAGATGAAGAAGTTGAAGATATGATTCATAAGTTTTTATACACATAGCGCTGACTGGAACCTCTATGAGTCAACTCTATTGTCAATAGATCATAATTCCATGGAACATGAAGAGACACCGATATATTTTATGAGAACTTCAGAAAAGCTGTTTTATACGCTGCTGAAAAATCAATGCCCAAGCGTAAATGCTATAATGATAAGAAGTACAGAGGAAATGGATGGCGGAATGAAGAATGCGCAGAAGCAGTGAACAGTGAAAAGAAAACTTATAAAACATGGCTAAAGGACAGAACTGAAGAAAATTTTATTGCAATGAAACGTGCAAAAAATCAGAGTAAACACAGTTGTGGCCAAAGCAAAAACGTATCTATTTCACTACTTTTTTTGCCATTCCAAAATTTCTACATCAAAGGACATGCATAAAGTATGGAAGAAGGTTAAAGAATTAAAGAACAGATGCCATTTACCATCATATCCCATTAAATTAGATAACAACGCTATCCCCACATTAGCAGAAAAAGCAGAGTTATTTGTTGAAGTGTTTTCAAAGAATAATTCATCATTAAGTCTTTCATCAAATATAAGAAGATACCTAGAAGAGGAAGAGAAAAAAACATATTTATTGTTACCCTCCTCCAGATGAAAATCATTTCTTAAATTCTTTCATAACTTTTGAGGAATTTAATGATTCATTGAAGTGTTTTACTTGCAATACCACTACTGTTGGCATCGATGGCATTTCATATCAATTGCTCTGCCATTTGCCTTTATCTTGGAAGCAATTACTCCACTCATTTTACCAAAAATGTTGGTTAAATGGAACTCTCCCTACTATCTGGAAGAGGACGGTTGTAATACCAGTTCCAAAGCAAGGTAAACGTAGATCCGAAACTGGTAGCGATCGTCCAATAGCTTTAACATCGCAAGTTGGTAAGATATTGGAAAAAATTGTTGAACGTCGTATTTTACATTTCGGTGAAAGATCAATATTATTCCAAACAACCAAGCAGGTTTCAGGAAAGGAAGATGTACGACTGATCATCTAGTCAAAATTATGAATCAAGTCCAAAAAAACAGTTTTCAAGAAGAAAAAGTTACTTGCTACTTTTTTTTATATTAGAAAAGCTTATGATAGTGTATGGCATGCTCGTCTGCTTTGTAAGCTAAAACATATTGGAATTAGTGGAGCAACGTATCAATTTGTAAAATGATTCTTGTCTGGGATATCTATTTGTACAAGAATTGGCACATGTTATTCGTCATTCAAGGATATTGATATTGGAATTCCTCAAGGATCTATCATTGCTCCAATTCTTTTCACTATTCTATTCATGATCTCCCAAACGTTCCATCTAACAATATCCATCTCGTTCAATATGCTGATGACATTGCTATATGGAATATATGAATACAAACGTCAGAAAACAAACAAATAAGAGAGTTATAACGCATGTTCAAAAACTATATCAATTTGAGCTAGATAAGTTAAACTTATACATGAAAGAAAATGGTTTAGACCTTCGGGAGAATAGACACAATTAATGCTTTTTATCAATGGTGATACTCCAAAGCATCCTCCTCAACTTGTTATAAAAGGCAACACTCACAGATATTCAAAAGCTGTAAAATTTTTTAGGAGTCTATTCAACCCCTAAGTTAAAGTGGCGATATCATATTGAACACATAATAAGTTAAGCTAGACAAAGATTAAATTTTCTCAAAATAATTAATGCTCAGTCATGGGGACAAGATACTCAAACACTTTTACATCTTGCTACCAGTTTAGTTCCATCGAAATTGACTTATGGTCAAGAGGTTTATTTCTCAGCTCCACAGACGCTGCTAAAAAAAAAAAAATTACAAAGCATAGATAGTAAGGCTGTTAAGCTGGCACTTGGTGTGCCAGTACACACAAATACGCTCAAAACATATACAGAGCAGTGAATCTGTTAACTCTTGAGGACCAACGGAAGTTAGCCACTGCAAAGTATGTGACTAGATGTCTTTCAGTTTCTAATTCAGTGACAAGTAACATTTTTTTCTTGACTCAAGACATGATTTCCCGAAGAGAGCGCAA
>JADBJO010006847.1:120000-124879 GCA_016801955.1 Conus betulinus
TCTCCCACCAATCCGAAACCTGTTACTGTTTGCCGTGCAGGAGGACGGGGCGAGGTGGGGAGGGAGGGGGTGGGGAAGGAGGAGGGGGCAACGACTGAACATCATTTGAATTGATTTCCTTTTAGTCTTTTGGGCCAAAAAGACAGCGCTCTCTGGTAACATCTTCTGCCTTCCTGTCAAGACCAATACACCTTTTCTGTCAGCAGCAGTCTGGTCCCACACTGTCAAGGAATCAGAAAGCAATCCTCGTGATATTAACAAACAACTCCGCGTGTTATTATCAAACTACTCTCTTTTCTCATCGCCCTTGGTTGGCGGCCTGTACCCCAGGAGGGGTAATAGGCGATGATGATGATGATGATGATGATGATGATGATGATGATGATGGTGATGATGATGATGATGATGATGATGATGATGATGACTCTTTTCTCATCGTCAGAGACTTTCCATCACCGTCGCCTTTTTTTTTTTTCATCTCCAACAAACAGTTCATTATGACACAATATTCTACACCATAAAATAACCAATCTCGATAACAATAATCAGTACAATGAAAGTTGCTATCCACATTCCCTTTAACAACGAAAAGAACATTAAACTTGACAAAACGACTTCTGTAATTATTAAACCATGCTTCGTCGATACGGATATAACCTTTCCTCTATCATTTAAATAATCTCTTCCGCCTTCCTTTTTTTTTGCGTGTGTGTGTGTGTGCGTGTGTGTGTGTGTGTGTGTGTGTGTGTGTTCTTGCATGCGTGCACGTGTGTGTGCGTGTGCCTGCGTGCGTGCGTGCGTGTGTGTGTGTGTGTGTGTGTGTGTGTGTGTGTGTGTGTGTGTGTGTGACGAGAGAGAGAGAGAGAGAGCAAGCGTGTCTTCTCTGTGTGCATGCATGCATGCGTGCGTGCGTGTATGTGTGTATGTGCGTGCGTGAGTATGTGTGTGTGAGTGAGTGAGTGAGTGAGTGAGTGAGTGTGTGAGTGAGTGAGTGAGTGTGTGTGTGTGTGTGTGTGTGTGTGTGTGTGTGTGTGTGTGTGTGTGTGTGTGTGTGTGTGTGTGTGTGTGTGTGTGTGACTGATGACAACCATTGTCAAAACCCTGGATCACAAGAGGACCATGAATCACTGACAGATGACAATCATTGTTAAAACCCTGGGTCATATGAGGACCGCTTATCACTGACAGATGACAATCATTGTTAAAACCCTGGGTTAAAACCCTGGGTCATATAGGTCCTATGAGGACCACCAATCACCGACAGATGCAATCATTGTTAAAAACCCTGGGTCCTATGAGGACCACCAATCACTGACAGATGACAATCATTGTTAAAACCCTGGGTCCTATGAGGACCAGCAATTGTCCGGATTCACAGCACACTGTGCAAGACTTGTAAGCTTCAGTATCAGATCACTGCATCGCTTGTCTCGCCCGGTCAGGGGTTGAAGTGCTTCTTTGTAATGAGGAGGCAACAGCTGGTCCTATTTTAACAAATCTTAAAATAAATGTTAGCGAACCGCCAAGAGAAACGTGGACAAACGAGTCACAAGACAAAAACACCGTGTCTCTGTGTGTATGTGTCACAAGGCAGAACATCGTGTCTTTGTGTGTCCGTGACTGATGACAATCATTGTTAAAACCCTGGATCAAATGAGGACCATGAATCGCTTGGCGGTTCGCTAACATTTTCTTTCAGATTTGTTAAGACTTCCGCCTGCAGTCGTCTCACTTTGCAACCTGGTCCTAGTTTGTTTTCATTTTGCATCATCTAAAGCAACTTTTCTGCAATAATACACCACAAATTTTACGTCTCCGGTGTGTTTTTTTTTTTTCCTCGTAACTTATGACACTGTTTGTATGCTCCCGCGTTTGTTTCTTTTTTTTTCTTTTCTTTCTTTTTAAATCAATGTGAGTGATAACTACAGCATTTGAAAAACAATGCATGTCGTGTTCATTCGTTCAGCTCTCGTTAACATCTGGCCCATCTCTCTCTCTCTCTCTCTCTCTCTCTCTCTCTCTCTGAGAGAGAGAGAGTATCTGTATATGTATATATTTGCCTATCTGTTACCCTTGGAAATAAAGATGATCGTCTCTCTCTCTCTCTCTCTCTCTCCTCTCTCTCTCTCTCTCTCTCTCTCTCTCTCTCTCCTCTCCCCCCCCCCCCTCTCTCTCTCTCTCTCTCTCTCTCTCTCTCTCTCCTCTCCTTTTCTTGTGTACATATCAATTTGTCTGTCTCCCCGTGCCTGCATGATACCCCCTCCCCCATACCATGCATATACTGTGATACAATTGCAATATACATTCTTTTCTTCATTTCGTGATGCTTTATTGTATGTCACGTAGTAGCCACGCGAAAGGACAGATGCATGTGCATGCAATGTTTGGTCAAATTTTTGTAAATATCCAAGAGAGAGGGGGAGTGAGGGAGGGGAGAGACAGACATAGACAGACAGACAGACAAAGACAGAGACAGAGAGGCAGAGAGATAGAGAGAAACACTGAAAGGCAGACAAATATAGACAGACAGACAGAGTCAGAGACAGAGACAGACAGACAGAGAAATGGACGGAAGGAAGAGGAGAGAGTGGAAGAGTGAATGGGTGTGCGTATACGAGTGTGGCCGTGGAGGGGAGTTTGAGGTGTGCGTGGGGAGGGGGGGGGGGGGTCTCTCTTTTTCTCTCCTTTTCCTTTGTGCAGTGCAATGTATTGTGAAAGGTTAATAAGAAAAAAATGTTTTGTGTAAAAAAAAAAAGTTTCAATATTAACTTCTTTTTGCTTTGCCCACGTTTGAAGGAAGCAATCAAAAAAAAAAAAAAAAAAAGAAAAACGTCATGGAGACGAAAAGGTGTCACCACCATCAATATGTCACCATCAATATGTCACCACCATCAATATGCAATACCCTAAAACGCCATTCATTTTTTTTTCTTTTTTCTTTTTTCTTTTCTTTTTTTTTTTTTTAATCGACACCAAGACGCTGTGACCTTTAGACCCAGTCTCAAAGAACCGCCTGATCCCCTGTCTTGTCCGACTGATGACCTCTTGAGATGACATCCATCCAGGACTCCCCCTCTCTCCTCTCCTCCCCTCCCCTCCCCCTGCCCTCCCTCTCCTCCTCCTCCTCGAAACCCCTCCTCCTGCCTCTGCCTCTTCCCCCTTCCCCCCTCACTACTACTCCTTCTCTCAGGCGGCATCACCGGATCAAGTCTAAGTCACGTCATTCCCTTCCTCCTATTTCCTCACCCTCTAATTTGACACGCACACACACCCGACAGGTGGTGAGAGGTCAGTAGTAGTACTCTCTCTCTCTCTCTCTCTCTCTCTCTCTCTCTCTCTCTCTCCTCTCTCTCTCTCTCTCCTCTCTCTCTCTCTTCTCTCTTCTCTCTCTTCTCTCTCTCTCTCTCTCTCTCTCTCTCTCCTCTCTCTCTGTCTCCTCTCCTCTCTCTCTCTTTCCCTCTCTCTTTCTCTCTCTCTCTCTCTCTCTCTCTCTCCCCCTCTCTCTCCTCTCTAGCTTTCCCCTCTCTCTCTCTCCTCTCTCCATCTCTCTTCCTTTCCTCCCTCTCTCTTCTCTCTCTCTCTCTCTCTCTCTCCCCCTCTCTCCTCTCTAGCTTTCCCCCTCTCTCTCTCCTCTCTCTCCCTCTCTCCCTCTCCTCTCTTCTCTCTCTCTCTCTCTCTCTCTCTCTCTCTCTCCTCTCTCTCTCTCTCTCTCTCTCTCCTCTCTCTCTCTCTCTCTCTCTCTCTCTCTCATCGCGCTCCTAGTGTCGGTTTCTGGCAAAGGTCGTGTCATTTTTCTTCGCTGTCATTACTAACTCTCTTCCACTTTCATTGCAGCAGGATTTAGAAAGAGCAGGGGTTCTGTCCCTCATTCCACACGCCGCCACCTCACCACCACCGCCCCCCCCCCCCCCACACACACCACACACACACCACACACACCCCCCATCCCCCCCCCCCACCGGCCCCTCTCTCCTCGTAGTTTCTACTGCTGCTACAGTAACTTCTACTGTTCTACTGCTGGGGGTGGTGAGGTTCAGATCTTTTTTCTTTTTTTTTAACTTTTCTTCCCATTTGTTGTTTTCTTTTTCATGTGAGCATGTCTGAAAACCACTGCCCCCCCCCTCTCTCTCTCTCTCTCTCTCGCTCTCTCTCCTCTCCTCTCTCTCTCTCTCTCTCTCTCTCTCCTCTCTCTCTCTCTCTCTCTCTCTCTACCACATGTTGTGTGTGTGAGTGCGCGCGCGTGTGTATGTACGTGCGTGTGTGTCGACTCACGCGTGGGTCTCTCTCTCTCTCTCTCTCTCCTCTCCTCTCTCCTCTCTCTCTCTCCTCCTCACTCTCTCTCTCTCTCTCTCTCTCCTCTCTCTCCTCCCCTTCTTCTTCTTCTCGTCCTCCTCCTCCTCCTCCTTCTTCTTCTTCTTTCTTCTTCTTCTTCTTCTCCTCCTCCTCCTCCTCCTGTCTGTCACTGCACAGTCTCTCTGTACTGTACTGTGACGGATTAGACTGTACTCAGTGTAAGCACTGTCGATTTTTGTACAGCGAAGTAGTGAGTGACTCAGACAGAACACGAGGCAGCAACACCATCATTCTCTGCTCACCTCCTCACGCACACAAAAACAACAACAACAACAACGACGAAATACCATCCCAACGTCACAGATTTTCCCCCAAGATTTCCCCAACGACCCCCCCCCCCTCCTCCCCCTTAATCAGCGACACCATCACACTTGAGCGTCCCTCGACTTCTTGCCAACTGCAATCTGACCCACCCTAGGTTGACTGACTTGGATACCGGGGACCGATCATTCTGATGGGAAGGCGGTCACTCTAGCCAAACGTGGAGGATGCACATGCGTGGCGCACGTGGCGCCTTTCTCTGTCT
>JADBJO010006848.1:0-85000 GCA_016801955.1 Conus betulinus
CTGAGCCCTTTACAAAGCATCAAGTTCCCTGCAAGAAAGATGCAAATGGTTTGGAAACAGATGGGGCTTGGACGACAGAATTTCCTCAAAATCTACAGGAGCAAAAGAGTCATTTGATACAACTCGTTTAAATGACTCTTATCTAGAGGTAAGTGTCATTTCATACAACACATGGAATCGTACTCCTCCTTCACAAAGGCAGATTAAGTGTGAAAATCTAGATAATACCGAGCTCTGATTTTAAAATTATCGATTACAAACTCTAGATAAGCCGTTGCGGAGAACCGAGCTGTCGAAAAAAAACCTTTGAACAAAGATCAAGTAGGCTACATTAAAGACAAGTTTGAGCAAACGTATACGTTCGTTGATGATGCAATAAACATGTCCTGCAAAACAGGCGCAGCCACTGATTTGTTTCTTAGACTATCACGCCGCATTTGAACTCTCCTTCTAAAGCACACATATTTTACACCTCCTTTAACATGTTTAGGTTCTGATCTGTTTCAGAACTGGTGGCAGTCCTAACCCAACATCTCAAATTGTATCATCCCATGGTGGGCCCTTGGGCGGGTTTCTAAAACTGTGAGTTATGGCGGCATTAGCGGTTGTCGTCTTTCTTCTCTCGCATTTATTCTTGCAGTGAAGATTTTAGCAACTGAACGTCGGGAACCGTCAAGTTAATGTGTACGGAAAAACTACCGATGGGTTACAACTTTTGAAAACTGGTATTTCACTCCTCACAGGCCTAAGAGCCTTGTGTAACCTACTAAATTTCATCCATGTCGTACAATGTGTCAAAACATAACAGTTTTTTAACCGGTTTCAAAATTTACTTTGACAAACACTCCATAGAGTAGGCCATTGCGGTGATAACCTTTCTATTATACCAACTTTCATTAAACATTACACCACTAATATAAAAAATATACGGCAAAATAATGGGTTTTTAACGGTCTATAAGCCGATGTACACTTCTAAAAATCTAGTATTTCGTCTACTTGGGCTTAAAACCTAGTGTAACATACCAAATTTCACCCAAATCGGACAATATGTCAAGAACAAAAGGTTTTTACGGTCAAAGTTTTGAAAAACTATATAGAAGTACATTTGTGTTTAATAACCTTTATATATACAATTTTCATTAAATCCACACTAAAGTAAAATAACGGACAAATAACGGTTTCTCCATCAGCTTTTGTTTCAATCAGTTTCAGCTTATTACACCTCACTTCTACATAGAATAAGAGGCTCCGATTTGTCACAAGATATCCAAACCGCTTATAAATCGGCCAAGTACTTTCCCGAGATATTCCATAAAGAGAAAAACCGTCTTTTGGGGACGTTATAGGAGTTAGTAACGGCGATTGGGAATGTGAAACAAAACCATCAGGCATGACCCAACAACAAATGACCTCTACCTAAAAATTTTTGGAAAATATCGGCCCCAGATTTGTATTGGATGTGATGGGGAACAATTGTTGAGCACGGACAGACAGCAAAGTGTCCACAACACCACACACACACACACACACACACACACAACACACAAACACACCACACAGAATTTATTCGCTCACATTGTAAAGTACTCCATGTGTCTATAAGAAAAAAAAAGAGTTCACGGATGATGGAATCTATCTGGAGTCTTAGCTGTTGCCACAAGAAGACCGAGATGCCGTCGACTGGTTGCCAGTTTCCAACAATGAAATCGCACATCCGTTGTGGGTTGCCTTCTTGTGGAGCGTGAGCAGAACCATCCACCATTCCAGATGAGCGATTTTTGGTTACGTATCTTTCTCTTGTAGAAATGAATGATTAGAAAAAAGAGGACTAGTAGGACCAGAAAACTGTGAGACCGGAGTCAGGTTTGTTCCATTTGAAGCGTTAAATCATTTAAATCCTTTCACTACCAGTTTCTACAGAACAACCAAAGTCTGTCTGGCACAAAAAAAAAGCATTATTTGTTTTCGCGGGGATGCCATTGACTTACAATTTCGTTTTGTTTTTGCCCAACAGGAATCCGTTGGACATTTTCATTCTTTGATCTCCATAACAGGATAATCCTTCTTTCAAAGTCAGCGCAGAACCAGCACTAAGCTTCAGGACTTAACGATCAGTAAAAAAATCAAAAGAAGTCGAGAAGTGGAAGACGAGAGGCTGGGGCAGCTGGCGTCAAGATTATCTTGTAACGATGGAAATATACCAACCAGGACAGGGAAGCAACAATACCATAAAATTGTTTGCTATTTTCACAATCTAATGAACACTCTGTTACAGACTGAAGTCAAAATCCCTTCACAGTGAAAAGGACACAGAAGGTCAACAAACTCCACATAGCAGTCTGGTAATCACGCCCATCAGACCTCAGGTGAACAATAGTTTTTTAACTAACAACAACACACTTTTTTTCACCATCTTTTGAACGTAAGTTGAGTCAGACCGATATAGCCACTAAAACTTCTACCACGAATGACCGCCGATTGATTTGATTGACGCTTTGGCTGAACATAGAAGACTAAAATAATGTCCCATGACCGTTGTCCCTCAACATAGCATATCTTAGATGAAAATCCAAAGCATAATCAATATATCACACAGCTTCCTTACACAAAATGCAGCGCAACATTCCTGACGCAGATTTCCGAAATAGTTTCTCTATTCGAGACGTTTTCATTACCCCTGCTTGTGGTGAACAGGAGGATAAAGCACGCAAAGTGGAGAGCAGGCACCAAAGGGGGGCAACTCCATCGAGACAATAAAATTGCAAGAGATTTTCCCCCCTTACATTATCACGCTCTGTGTGTGTGGTGTGTGTGTGTGTGTAAAAACACACGCTACTGCTCTGTTGTTTGCTGCTGCTGCTGCTGCAGAAGCCATTGCTACTCTTTCTGCTGCGGTCGCTACTGTGCTGCTGCCGCCACTACTCCTATTCCTCCTCCTCCTGGAACTACTACTACTACGACGACGACGACCTCTACGATTACTTCTACTACTACTTCTACTACTAACTTTACTGCTGTTGCTGCTGCTGCTGCTAATGATGAGGATGATGAAGATGATAATGATGGTGACGATGCTCCTCATACCACTACTACTGCTGCAGCTGCTGCTGCTGCTGCTACTGCTCCTACTACTACTTACTACTACTACTACTACTACTACTACTACTACTACTACTAAATAATATAATATGATGATGATGATGATGATGATGTTTACGAATCAACACGCACAACTGAGTTCGAACTACATAAAACTGAACATACTCGAATTTTCAACGCACATCGTATTAAGATGTTAAAAATAACAACGAACGCATTTACGAAACACTCCCCCGGTGCCGTGGTGTAGAATATGCATTTAATTTAAACGTCACTAGACGATTCATTCTAATGCCGAGGTCATCGCTCGCTTAGATGGATGCTAGGACTTTTGAAATTGATTTTGTTAAGTCATGATTTTCAGTCCTAAACATCAACAGGAGCCCGTGTCTGGGGAAATGTTGCTTCAGTTGATCGAGGAATGCTCGTAGGTGTAGATGATCTGCAAAGTCAAAACTGAAGAAAAAAAAATGGTACGTGAAAATTTGTGTTGATGAACAAAAGCAACAAGTTTTTAAGGAAAAGCCGAATTTGACAAAAAGAGATGCGCAGCAAGAAATTGTAAAACAAATCCCGAATGTTTTTTTTGTTGTTGTTGTTTTTGGTTTGGTTTTTTTTTTTTTTTTTTTTTTTAGGCAGTGCACCCACGCCGCTCATTCCGACACCCCGTCCACAGCCACAGCCCAGCCGGCCCCGCCGCAGCCCCGGCACCGGCAATACACAGGGAGCAGTCAATATCAAGTCGTCAAGAGGCAACCCACCGGAGGAGACACTGCACTGCTGCCGAGTCACTTCAGTGGTGTTCAGTGGCGCCTGTTCTGATCTAACATACGCATGACACCACCTACTAAGCCCCCTACTGACGACAATAATTGCTTAGTCGCGGAGCCGGCGTGAGTGAGCTCTCCCTCCGAGGGCGCCACCACGTCCGTCCAACGACAGTCCCCCATGGACTCGCCGATACCGGTGACCCCGACGGAACCAAACCAAGGCCACAGACGTGGAGAGGACATCGAAACTGAGGTCACCATGAGAGCAGGGCATGAAGGGCCACAGAATTTGAGACTTTTTTTTTTTAATGCTGATCGATGAGAATGAGGATGATTAAGATGATGCTACGGATTCCATTTCGGTCTGAGACTACATGACAGGGCTGTACTCTACGCTTCCTTTCATAATATATCCCGGCGTCAACCAGGCCCGAGAGATACAGACACCTGCAGTGTTGGTCAGGAAATTTGAGCAACACTCTCAGAAACGCATCCATTAAGTGGATGAAACTCGACTGTGTGGTCCCAGTCTTCCCAACTGAGCCCGCAGCAAACTCAACTCTGGGTAGGAGCCGGTCGGGGCAGAAAAACCCACATGACTTCTGATGGGATTTCGAACCCACGACCTCCCAGCCGGAGTCCGGTGGTCACTTTATTGTGACACACGGGTATGTTCTTGTTACAGTGGTACACACGCGTGATCGTGACACACATGTAGTAATCTTACATTGATACACATATGTGGTCATGTTACAATAAACATATGTGGTCGTGTTATAGAGACACACATAATGTGGTTATGCTATGATGACACGCATATGTGGTCATGTTATAATGACCCACAAATGTGGTCATGTTACATTGATACATATATGTGGTCATGTTAGCCTACATTAACACATGTGTGGTGATGTTACGATGACACATATGTGTAACCCCAGAAGCAGGCAAAGAAAGGCATAGTAACGTAATTCCAAATTTAAAGGTAATCAGACCTGGTCAGATACTTTCAAGAGTTCTTAAAGTAGTTTGAAATAAAAATAATATCAGTACACATGTTTAACAAATCTCTACAATAGAAATCGTCCCAAGCGATTGAAAAACTGCGTACAGCACAATTTTAAAAAAGATGAAGAGGTAGGGTGTGGGGAGGGGGGGGGGGGGGGGGGGGGGGGGGGTGGGGGGGGGGGGGGGGGGGTGGGGGGGGGGGGGGGGGGGGGGTGGGGGGGGGGGGGGGGGGGTGGGGGGGGGGGGGGGGGGGGGGGGGGGGGGGGGGGGGGGGGGGGGGGGGGTGGGGGGGGGGGGGGGGGGGGGGGGGGGTGGGGGGGGGGGGGGGGGGGGGGGGGGGGGGGGTGGGTGGGGGTGGGGGGGGGGGGGGGGGGGGGGGGGGGGGGGGGAAAAACACAAACACAAAAAAACCACAGACCAGTCAATCTTCCTCTGTAGTATGCAAATGGAGTTCACAATGAATAATGGAGTTCGTCATCAGGGATGCAGCTATGTTTTTACATGATAAGAGATAACCTATAGGCCTACTCAGACTGTCCGCAAAATCAAGTTTACCGTTAACAAAGCATGTGTGTCTCCAGCTTTTTTCTAGTAATGGAGGAAGTGATTGAATACCTTGAACTGATTGACAGTGGACATAGTATCGACATTTTTTTTTTAATCTTGACTTTATAGAGGCTGATTCTATTCCTTGTGAAACACTTCTGATAAAAATTCTCATCTTATGGTGTAACGGGTAAAATAGTTACATTGGGTAGGGACTTTTTTTTCATTTTTCAATAATTATTAGATAACAGTGTGCACATGTGGTATTTTATCAGATGGCACAAAAATATACACCACATCAAACACGAATGAGAATACACAAACAGATAGAAAAGCCCTGAGGGAATGGTTGAATAATTGAATTTGTATTTTAATGTGATTTGTACAAGGTACTGCACGCAGGAAACAAGAAACCAAAATGCCGCTACCGAATTAAGAACACACAAAAATGAAAAGCATGCTCTGGGTTTTTTAGTATAAAAATGAAAAGAGAAATGTTGGTTTTTTTTAATAGCGGTATCTTACTGATTTGATTTGCAAGTGCAATAGAAAAGGAAAAAGAATGACTGTAATGCATAATAAACGTAATTTTCCTTTAGTTTACCATCCCCCCTTCTCCAGTTCGTCTTTGAGAGAATTGGTTATTGACATAAGAAATCTAACTTATCGAGAGAGAAAGTAGTTCCTTGTTTTACCCTCTTCGTTTGCATCTGATGCAAACTTGTATTTTCCCACAAATACTCTGTTGACATGTGAAATTTCAAATGACGTTTACTTTCAATATGATGACTGGCGTACCCAAAAGTAAGAAGGCTGCGTGCAAAGTGGACCCGGACCCGTCCGTGCTGTGCTCCATCCGGTTGTCCAGGTCCTTGGAAGCGTGCATACTAGACCTGGACGGAGCCGGTGTCACGGAGAATATTGACTCCGTAGAAATTTGACTCCCCGGTTCTTTTTTCTCTGGAGAAAAATGAACCTTTCAGTTTTCTACAAGTTTTGGAGTCAATATTCTACGGAGAATATGCGCGGATCTACCGAACAATCCAGTCGGTGTGCTACGCAAATGCAAACGAGGGGTTCATTATTATCTGCTTTGAGTATAAACTGAACAGTTCGAATGATGAATTATTGGCAGAATAAATTTCAGACGATGTTTTCTCGGGGCTCAGTTTGAGACTGGTCCCTGAACGACATGGATGCTGCCAGGATAGATGAACTGAAGAAATACATCGGAGAAAAGATCATACCAGACAGAATTTAAAAGAGTTCTGACTCAACAAAAAGAGATTTTCGAAGAGACAGCAAGAAGTTTCTTTCTTTCTGAGAGCAACGATCTGTTGTACAAGAATCGACAAGGCGACAGTCTGCGAGTTCTTTCCACAGAAGACAGGGACGAAGCGCTTCTCAGTGTCAACGTCCATCAACATGGTGGCCACCTGGTGTGAACAAGACATAAGTACAATGATCATCCATTTCTATTTTATTGGCGTGTTGATGTCTTTGCTATCTATTCACTCCTCCCTGCCCCTGCCCCCCCCCCCCCCCCCCCACCCCCACCCCCCACCCCTTTTTTTTATTTTTTAACCATAGTACTTTACAAGTAGACCCTGCATAATAATACTACACTGCTAAACAAACGCAGCCCTTACCAAAGGCAAAAAAGTATTGTTTGTTTCTGGCTGAAAAAAATAGGGTAGATCGGCACAGAAACGACAAAATCTTACTTCTGCTGGAAGAAACGGTTTGTCTCGAGAAGGAGAAAGACGACTCAAATTGTGTTTACAATCCTGGCGTACACTTGCAGTATATATAATAAAAGTATGTCACTGCCAGCGCCAATTTACTGTAGTTTCCAAAAGCATGGTACTTTAGGTCTTCCACAAAATCGACTTTCGATATAAGCTTGACTGCTTTGTGTGTGTGTGTGTGTGTGTGTGTGTGTGTGTGTGTTGTTAGGAGAATAAAAGAAAAAGTCTAGGGTCGGCAGGGAAAATTAGGTAGGGTCGTGTGACCAGAGACTTTTTTCTTTGGACGAAGTCTTTGCTCTTTCTGACACGCATTTTTTGCGTTAGCTTACATGTGTTGTAAAGTCAAACTGTTGAAAAAGCACAAAGTCTATAAACAGCAAAACTGGCAGAGATTTCAAACACCATAATTATGAGAAGTTTCGAGCCACACCGTCTTCGTTTGCTACTTACAAACAACGTCACAAAAGTAAAGTGAAGTCAATTATTGTGTCATGCTAACAAGACAGAAGGCTCAGACCGTTCACCAACTGCGTGCGGCACTTGTTCTTTGCACCGCCACTCTGAAAAGACACCAAAATCTGTTCGTCGTGACCTTCTGACCATTACCCACGGCTAGAGTTGCTTTAATGAGTTAATCCTAATATTTCACACACGCGCGCGCGCGCGCGCGCACACACGTTAAAAACTTTTTTTTGTATGAAAGGCAAGCCAGGAAACTTCTCGCCTGCTTTTTATTAGACAGTGAATGTAGTCTTGATGTCCAAACCAAATTGAAAATCCACAGCAACCTCTGTCTCTTTAGCTAGTTGTCTGTCTATCTCTCTGTACGAATTTTGGATGTAGGAATCGGCCAAGACAAGATGAGTCTTGTGCGAGACTAACACAAACCACTGTTATTACTGCTGCTGGTGCTGCTACGCAGACCCGCATGCACGCACATGCAATGTGCACGCCAGCACACACGCACACGTACGCATACAGACACACACGGCTGCAAATTCATGTTTCGCGCGCGCGCGCGCGCGCGCACACACACACACACACACACACACACACACACACACACACCGTATTATAAAACACAAAGTTCATGTGCATCGACGTGACCACATCAACCAGGCTGCGGCACACATACATTGCACTGTCACAATACATTCTAGCCAACGAGATCCCAATTCACAGATACACAACCATGCATCTTTGTCAATAGCAATATATTTTCAAACAACAAGTCAGTCAGACGAATGAAACATTAGAGAACGACGCTGATTAAACATGACCAAATAAATACGTTAGACTTCTAAAGACCCAAAAATCTACCAATGGCTACATTTCACACTTTGGCGTCAAAACTACGCCGGATAATATTAATCAATCAATAGTTAAATAACGAAATAATTCCCTAAAAATGAAGCTCTGAGTCCGATTGGGTGTTTTTTTTTTGTTTGTTTGTTTTTTTTTTTTTCTGGGTCCGGTATTCTTAGGCATATGTACTGCTCAAGGAACAGCCTGCTTGATATGTGATTTAAATCAACAGCATTATCACTTGGAAGGAAACCATCTAAAAGAATGTTCAGCTGCATGACTATCTTCACACACACACACACACACACACACACACACACACACACACACACACACACACACAACTGCAATTATAAAAGCCGCTTTACACGCCAGCACATGCCATTATGGCAATTTAACATGGCCAGAGTGATCTGACCTTTCACTCACAGACTTTAGTTTTCTTGTGAAGTTTATGGTTGTGAAAAACAACGAACCAACCAAGTTTGCTTTAGATCCGTTTCATAAATTCCAAGAAACAGCTGTAAAGAAAAACTAACGTGGCTATTGCTACCTTGATCTTTGAGCCACAAACCGTTTCTTTCTTTTCTTTTTCTTTTTATTTTATTTTTTTTTTGTGTGAAGGTGATAATTGTGGATAGCAACTAACCCACCAACTTTCGTTGAGATCTGTCCAATAGTTCCCGAAAAATCCCCGAGAAACAGCTACGAAGGAAAATTAATGTGACCAGTGACTTTCACCTTTGACCCATAGACCTGATCTTTCTTGTAAGAGTGATGAATGTGAAACATGTACAAGCAATCCATCAAGTTAATTCAAGATCCATCCAGCAGTTTACGGGAAAAAAAACAGCTTTTTTTTTTTTTTTTTTTTTTTTGCGTACTGTCATACAAACACACACTGTGACAGACAAACGGAGCTGAAAACTTACCAGAGTTTGCAAACTGCAACAAAATTGACACAGGAGTCATTTTTCTACGGGAGTCAATATTCTCCGTAACCATGGGAGTCAAAATTCTACAGAAGGGAGAATATTGACTCCAAAACCTGTAGAAAACTGAACGGTTCATTTTTCTCCGGAGAAAAAAGAACCAGGGAGTCAAATTTCTACGGAGTCAAAATTCTCCATAACACCGGCTGCCTCACACAATTTTCTTTGTCACGCGATATGAAAATGGCGCCCACGAAAAATCAAAAAAACTTGATATTGTGGTAGTAGTGGAGGAAAATAAGAAACACTGTACACACAGCATTCCGTTTTTCTGTGCACCTGATCATATGTGTGTGTGTGTGTGTGTGTGTGTGTTTCAGTATCTCGTCGTCAATGTTAGAAAGAATGATAACAAGTGTAAAAAATCAGATGTTAATCCCTTCACCTGGACGTCCGGGAAAGTACGTTCGCATAAACCGGCAAAATCACGCTCTCTTCACTTGGGTCGGGCCGGGTGAACGATGCATGGCTTTGGCCGTCGCCTGTAAGTTTGGAAAGAGATGAACTAGATCAGTATTTTTTTTTCTTCTGGGCAGGCGGTAAAGCACGGCCGGGTCCGGGTCCGCTATGCACACAGCCTAGGTACACTGGGGGCCCAGACAACATCCTGTCTCAAAATTTGACGCTTTATTTGTAAACTGATGAGGCATTCTAAAGCCTTTTCAAGCTCTTATCAAAGATAGTACGCCTTATGGATCGTAAAGCTGTTGAACCTGTAGCCAATCTCCGTTTCGAGTGTTCTTCCGTTAGTAACCACAGCCAAGTGTTTGACTATAGTTGTTACGTTTGGGGTAAAGACGACTGAAGAGAGAGAGAGAGAGAGAGAGAAACTTTTATTGAGAGAATGAAGGAGAGTATAGAGTGTCATGTTCTGTGGGAGTACTGTTATACCAATACACACAATCAACACTGTGTTTGTTGTTTTCTTGTAATATTTATTCAGGCCACAAAACATATGGTACAACGTCTGTGACAGCCTCGTCTGCTCGACCTAATACGCATGCGCGTTGCAGAATACGAAACTTTGCATGTACCCATATCTTGAGTGGTCTGTCGTCTGCTACTAGCTACGAGTCGAGTGAGACACATGTCTGCATCTCCCCTTTTTACATAAAAGAAAAAGTGAAGACTAAAAGGCTTATACTATAGTTACAAAATAAAAACACATGGATTTATAATACGTAATGGGTTATGGAAAAGGTGGTTGCAGCTTTGAAAATAAGAAACATGGTTATATGATGTACAGTGAATATTACAATACACATTACCAATACACTGTGGACTCAATATGGGTCAGCTGATATTGATAGCAAAACAATTACACGGTGACATAACTATAGGTATCAAATACTTAGAACGTAGAGGAACAGGCCTACATGTAGCCTTTATAATACAGTGGGTTCCCTAATGACAGTGATCGAATGGCAGATAATGCTGCTCTTTTGACAGTCAAATGGTAGCTCTGGCATGGCGTTTGCTCAGTCATATTGTCAAAATCAAAGCTAATTAATTTAGAGGGGGTACATGAATGTAGTATCACACTTGTTCAGTCAGTTTTGAAGTGTAGCTTCTGGATCGTGTGTTGCTTTCTTCTTTTAACTCATGATATCTTGACATGCCTTCCAAGAGGGATATGTCCATTACACCGCTTCATGTGTGTGACCCAAGATTCTTTAGTTTAGTTATATCTGTACCGCCTCCCCTTTTTTGTAATACGAAGACAAGTATGATTCGTGTGGTGGTTAATAAAAAAAAAAAAAGATCTGACCTATGAAAACTACTATAAATTGCTAATTTCCTTATAGCTAGTGAAAACTCCCCAGACACGGGCACGGAGTTTTCTGATCGGGCCAAGGTTACAGCTGAACGCTGAGACTTTCTATTCTAAAGATCGAGTTTTTGTGGTGGCTGGCTGATGCGGCCCGATCGTGTGGTGTATGGGGTGTGCACGCTTTCACATGGTGATGTTTCAGCCGTTGATGCTGGTTGGTCATCTTCTGGTTGTAGTGTTGGCTCTGGTTCTGCTGCACGTGGGGCATCACGGAGATGAACCCGATTTCTCCGCAGTTGCTGTCCCGTGGGAGTGGCAATGATGTAGGATCTGGGTTCTGCATGTTCACTGATGACTTCAGCTTCTTGCCACGTCCCAAAGTTGTCCTGAACCCGAACCTGCTGGCCTGGGTGGAGAGCAGGTAGGTCTTTGGCTGTTTGGTCGTAATACCGCTTCTGAACAGCTTGGAGTTGGTGGAGCTGCTCTTTGACCTCAGGTTTGCAGTCTTGGGCCTGCTGGGTGTATTGCATCTTGCTTTTCTGCCCGCAATGAGCTCCATTGGACTGGGTATGGTTGGGCTGATTGGGGTTGTGCGAAGGCATAGGAGAGCAAGGTCAGGGTCAGAGTGGGATTGAGATGCTTTGGTCAGGGTGGCTTTGATTGTCTGGATCTGTCGTTCGATGAAGCCGTTGGACTTGGGGTATTTGGGGATGAGGTGTAGTGGGTGAATGCCCAGTCTTTGGCGAATTTGGCAAAGGCTGTTGAGCTGGATTGGGGCCCATTGTCACTTATCACCTTTGACGGTATTCCCTGTTCACTGAAGATCTGTTTCAGCGTCTTGATCGTGTTGCTGCTAGATGTGTCTTGCTCAAACTTTCTGATCACGAAGTATTTGCTGTAGTAGTCCGCTACAATTAGAAAGTCCTGTCCTTGTAGTTGGAAAAGGTCGACTCCCAGGACCTCCCATGGGTGACTGGGGACTTCATGAGGCATGAGTGTTTCACGCTGTTGTGCTGGCTGATGCTCCTGGCAGATAGGGCAATTCCTAACAGTCTTTTCAATGTCTTGGTTGATGTTGTTCCAGAAGACAGAGTTTCTGGCTCTCAGTTTCGTCTTCTCCATCCCTTGGTGTGCATAGTGGAGCTGGTCCAGGATGTCTTGCCTCATAGAGCTTGGGATGATGATCTGCTCTCCTTTGAGGAGGATGCTGTCTTCAATCGACAGTTCATCTCGGAATGACCAGTATGGCCTGAGCGCTTCTGGTAGTTCCTGGATTTTCTCTGGCCATCCTTGGGTAATGGTGGTCGTGAGTCGGCTGAGGACTGGGTCAAGCTTGGTCTCCTTGCTGATTCTGGTCAGGCATTCTTCGTTGCATTGGACAAGGTGCACTCTCACATCCAGATCAATGGTTTTGTTGTTGTCTTTGTTTGGCAGTCTGGATAATGTGTCGGCCAGGGTGATGCTCTGTCCTGGTCGATATTCAAGGGTGAAGTCATAGCCTTGTAGTTTCAGCAGCATACGTTGCAGTCTGGGTGGGGCTTTTGTCAGAGGTTTCTGCATGATCCTGACCAGGGGTTTGTGGTCTGTGATGACGTGGAACTGTCGACCATACAGGTACGTGTGGAAACGCTGAACACCAAAGACAATGGCTAGTAGTTCCCGTTCGATGCAGGCATACCTGGTCTCGGCGTCTGACAGTGCCTTTGAGGCATATGCGATAGGCTCACCGTCCTGAAGAAGGCTAGCCCCTAGTCCCTTGATGCTGGCATCCACTTGCAGTGTTGGTGCCACCCCAGTGTTAAAGTAGCGCAGTGTAGACCTCTCTGTGACTGTGGCCTTGAGGTTTTCGAAGCATGTTTGGTGATGGGCTTCCCAGATGAATTGGGCTGTGTCTTTCAGCAGAGCCCGGAGTGGGGCTGATTTCTCACTCATGTTGGGATGAATGGTCCTAGAAAGTTCATGAAGCCCAGGAACATTTGGAGCTCGTTTTAATTCGTCGGAGGCTGCATTTGTTGTAGGTCTTGGACCTTCTCGGAGTCTGGGTGCACTCCACTGGCGTCGTACACCATGCCAAAGAAGGTGATTGAGTCCTTTTTGATGTAGCACTTGTTAGAGTTGAAGACTAGTCCATTCTCAGAGGCAACTTTCATTAGGTTGTGGAGAGTTTGGTCGTGTTCTTCCTCAGTTTTTGCATACACTGCTACATCATCTGCAATGCCGGTAGCACCGTCAACCTGGTCCAGGATCTGGTCCATTTTCTTTTGGAAGATGTCCTGTGATACTGAGAGGCCAAATGGGAGGCGAGTGAAGCAGTATCGGCCAAATGGCGACTGGAAGGTTGTCAGTGGCTGGGACTCTGTGTCAAGCTGCACTGACCAATAACCCGACTTGGCATCCAGTTTGGAGAAGAACTTTGCTCCTTGGAACTTATGTGTAAGCTCCTCTATTGTTGGAACCTGGTGGTGTGGTCTCCTGAGAGCTTTGTTCAGGTGTCGTGGGTCAAGGCATATCCTTAGATCTCCCCCTTTCTTGTGTGAGTAGGCCAGGCTGGAAACCCAGTCAGTAGGGTCGTTTTTACTTCCGTATGACCCCATAGGATTCCATGGATTCCAGTTCTTTCTTGATGGCATCCCTCAGGGCGATAGGAGTTTTCCTAGGGGCATCGTGGGTGGGGGGACCCTCTGGTGACGTGAACAGCCTAACGGGGTCGGGGAGCATGCCGATCCTGTCGAACTGGTCCGGGTACATGCTCTTCAGGTCAGGTACCGAGTTGATGGGGGGAGCTTGTGGTGCTGGGCTGTTTTGTGTGTGAGTTGACTTCACACTGCAGTGCATTGTCACGACTTTGAGTTTTTTCCCATGACGGAAGCCCTAGGATTGCTGGGCCTGGGACGTCCACGATGCAGAACTTTGTATCCTCCCATGCTGAATCACCGTACTGACAGGCGATGTTGATGGCCCCATGGCATGGGATCTCTGTGCCGTTGTAGGCCGTCAGTCGAACCCTATGTGCTGCTACTGTAGTGCTGTGATCGGGGAGCCCATTTTCTTTAAGACGATCTGGGCACATCTTTCGGAAAAGCCGTAGAGGTAGCGTGTTACCTTGTGCGCCAGTGTCTACCTTGAGCACCAGACTATCTCTGCTTTGTCTTGAGGCTAGCTTGATTTCCAGGGTGGCATATGCTTCATCTCTTCGCGACTCAACAGATGATACATGGACATCGTTGAATGTCTGGTGTTCCCGATCTATGTCTTGTGCTGCTTCCTGGAGCTCATGGACACTCTTCTGCCAGTTTCCTTGCCTTCGGTTGCTGGGGTACCTCTGGCTTTGTCCTTTCTTGTTGCGTTCACTGGAGGCTTGCTGGGAAGCTGATCGGCAGACCTTCGACCAGTGGTTGGCCTTACCACAGGCATTGCATGTTGTGCCGAACGCTGGGCATCTCCGAGGCGCATGTTTTCCGCCACAGTTTCTGCAGGACACTGGAGCGGTGATGGCATCAATGTTATTCATTGTTGAGCTCTCCATGGACTGCAGCTGCTTGAGGTGAGAGGCCGTGGCCTCGAACTGGCGTCCAAGCTGGAGGGCCTCCTGGAGCGTGAAGCTCTTATCTTTTGATAGGAGGGCCTTGCGGAAGTCTGCGTCTGGCGTGCCTGCTATGATCAGCTCAATCAGCCGTTGATCGCTTTCCTCTTGGCTAAAGTCGCACGTAGCTGCCTGGTGTCTGGCTCTTGTGATGAAGTTGTCCAGCGTTTCTTCAGGTTGTTGTCTGAATCCCATGAGACGTAGCCGGCTTACACGGAAGTTTTCCGTCGGCACCATTAGTTCTTTGAGTTTTTCCAACACCGTATCTGGCTGCCTCTGTTCTTCTTCTGTGAGGGGGAATTGTATATCGTCGGAGCCCCTCCTCTCCTATTTGGAGGAGAATGTGCGCGACTTGCTCTTCCTCATCGGTGATTTTCTTGGCCTTAAAATACAGTTTTAATTTTCTGTTGGAAAAGTGTGAAGGCCTCCCTGGCATTGGGGGGCGTCCCAGTTCAGCTGTGTGGGGTCTTTGTGGGCCATAGTGCAGGCGCTTTAATTGTTGGTAGCTTGGTGCTGGTGACCTACTCGTTTTTGAGTGAATCAATCTTGTAGGAAGAAGAGGAAGAAGAAGAAACTGAAGTACTGTTAGAAGAAGACAGTGCTCCGCGCCGAGAAACTTAACTGACTGCACCAGTCCTCACCACTGTGTGAAATAGTATATAGCTGAGGGGCCTGCCGACTTACGTCTCCGTGTACCGATGCGGGCACGTGGTCAACGATCGTTCATTTGTACTATGATAATGAAATGAAGTACTTACAGTTACTTGTTACTTGTTTTCCGCCGCCACCATGTCATGTTCTGTGGCGAGTACTGTTATATAGAGTACAGAGAAGGGTGGAGTGGGAGAAGTGGAGGGGGAGAGAGAGTTGGATTTACAGAACTGCAGTGTGTAACTTTGTATCAATGTATTCTGGCTTGTTTATAGTGGCACTGCATTCTCTTTCAGGTTACAGAAGAATACATACACAAAATGCTGACTAAACCCCAGATTTTGATATGTAGCCATTATGAATCACAACTTGGCCTCGCGACCTAAAGCCCTTGAACTTTTACATAGTTTTTCAGACGGCACAAAATGATGACGTTTCACTCTCTGTGTTCAAAGGCACTAAACACTGACATCCCAAACATCTTCAATGAAATGGAAGGGAGAGGAGAAAGGGGCGTGTGAAGGTATTTTGGATACATTTGCTTCTGCCAGTGCCACTGTTGATGATGGGTAAGTGGATCGTGGATATTTTTTTGTTGAAAAAAGAAATGGTTGTCTGTGTCGATGGCGATCGTTGTCTGCGTCTGCGAGGAGTGCCACACATGATCTCGGTTTCGTAGATGTTTTCATCAGCTTCACTTTTCCGTCAATCCAGACTCAACCTGGCTGCTCACGGTTGTTGTGTGGGCAATGTCGGACAGGAGATGTGTGGTTGGTTCAGCTTTTTTTCGCCGTTTTTGGTTGTTGGCGGCCACAATCACTTTATAACACCTTTTTTTTTTCTTTTTTCTTTTTTTTTTTTTTTTAAGAGAAAATGTGTTTATGAACATAGCAGCAACAGACTTCTAATGAGTAAACTTCAGATTAAGTCGTGAAGTTTGTGGAAGCTTCTAATGACTCATTTGAGAAGCCATGAACTAAAAACCATGTAATTTCCAATATGTCAAATACCCAGTTTGCGTTACATGTCAGCATTTTATATCCATCTCAGAGCAAGCTATATGTACCTTTTCTTTTTTTTTTTAATTGAGGAATTATGCCACCAGCAAGAATTGAACTTAACAATTATTAAGCCTGGAGTAGGGAGGGAGCAGTGAGGGGGGTCATTCGACCAGGAGACAAGATAGTGGATTGAACTGAGGTGTAACTTTGACCCTATAACAACATGTTTTTTTTCACACAGTTTCATCACAGTGACTTGGTGGTTAACAGTTTTCTGTCCTCAGGCAAAAATAATTCACATCTTGTGAATCTGACAGAGTTGATGAACTTTTGTACAAACCACATACCTCTCAGCTGATTTATCTGTACATGTTGAGGCCCCTACAAAGTAAGTTGATAATGTCCATGTCATTTTATTATTTTTCTGCATTTTTTTTTTTTTTTTTTAAATTTCAAAAGGTGATATATCCCTATTACTATATATTCTAATGCACTCACATATGGCAGATTCTGTATAACTCAGTTAAGATCCATTAATCTTGAAAATGATGGAATGATTATGTTAAACAACATATTTCAGCTTCAGTTTGTATCTTGGATCTCCAAAAGTGCTGAATAAAATCTTTTTCTTTTTTTTTCTTTTTTTGATAATGCATTACTTCAAAGGATTCGACATTGGTTAAGGATGAATGTATTGCCTGATTTTTTAAAGTAGAGATTTTAATGTGTCAGTATTGGTGTTCAAGGCAAAATCAGATAACACAAATGTTACTAGTGTTGTTCCTGAAGATACTGTCATAGGACCTACTGTTGCTGTAAGACATGCCTGACATTGTTTACTTTTATTTTCCCTGGTGAATCACAAGCTTGTTGTAGCATTCTGACCCTGGCACTGGATGTTGTTTATGTGCCGTTTGTGGTAAGAATACCACAGAGCAACCTTTGCCATTTCTTTCTCCCTCCTCTTTCCCTGCAGGACTGTTTTCTCCTTCTTGATATCTTGTAGTTCATTGTCCTGCGTTTGTGCTACTTTTTTTTTTTTTTTTTTTTTTTTTTCTTTTTACAGCACTAAATGATGTTCATTGGCCAGTTGATTTTATTTGAATTGTGAAAAAAATAGTTTTTAAAGTGAGGTGACTGCAGGCAGAAATTGTAACAAATTTTAAGAACATTTTTTAGTGAGTCCACCAAAAACAAGCACAAACAAGCACGCTAACAAGCAAACTAATGTTTGGCACAAATCAGCAGTTCATCTATAAGAGTATCATATGACAATTAATGAATAAGACATATCAGGAGAAAATTTTTACACACACACACACACACACACACACACACACACACACACACACACACACACATGTTCAGTGAGATAACAGTGAATGATATGTTTTTTTAGAAAAAAAAAAAATGCACATGTATATACATGCACACATACACATACACACACACACACACACACACACATGTGCGCACGCGCACAAGCATGCACATACACATGCACATACACTCACACACACACACACACACACACACACACAGAGGCACACACACGTAGTCACAAAATGTCCTCTCTGCCATCTAGTCAGTCTTCATGCAAACACACCCGCCTATCACTACTCACACACAAGCGTATGTTTTATACACAAGTTATTTACTTTGACCCATGCACTGAGTTAGCATGGTTGCTGAAGTCCCATGAAATTGGGCTTATAGATGTACACCTGTGTAACCTGAGTGCACATTCTTTATGCATGTGGTATACCTCCCTGATCAACTGAGCTTAGTGTGTGTGTTTAATGTGGTCTTGTGTGTCAGTGTTGCACAATGTGGCTCCAGAATAAAAGAGATGAAATGGACGAGGAGTGGGGGGGTGTGCTTATGTTACAAACACTATTTAGGGGGAATTTTGGTATGGAGATAGGATGGCGTTAAATTGCTGATGACTTTTTTTTCTGTTCATTCTTTCTCTTTTTTTTTTTTCCAGTTTTTGTTGCAAAATTAAGAACTAAAAGTAAGGAGAATATCTACTTGTAATCATTAGGCACAAGAGAAGAGGATTTGAGAAGTGCCAGTTTTAGAAAGCATCTTCGTATAAGTTGTCAAACAGGCAAAAGGATAATTTACTCAGCATGGTCTGTATAAGTGTCGAACAGTCAAAGGTAAATTTACTTAGCATGGTCCCAGAATATTGATGTAAAATCAAGGTCTGGTTATAAATAATATGCAAGAAAACATAGCTTCCATGTATACATACTTTGTTTGGTAGGTTTTCTTTTGTTGTTGTTGTTGTTGTTGTTGCAAAGTATAGAATATGTTTGGGACAGAATAGGCCGTTTTCAATATTAAGACCTAGTACTCTATATTTTAACCTATTTTCCCAGTGCATTATCATGGACTTTTAACTCAAGTAAAGTGTTCTTAATTTTCTATAGATCTGTTTTTGTTGCAAATATTATGAACTTTGATTTCTGGGTGTGAATTGCTATGGATTGTTTTCTTCGTCAAAGAAGACAACTATCAGTGTGGTTTAGAAAGTAAGTGCATACCACATAGGGATTTTTGTCTTTGTTGTACATAGTAGTAGTATTTATGCTAAGTTCACGAGAGAATATCCAATGAAATTGACTGGCAGGTAATTTATATAAACTGAAAATAATGTAGCACCCAAAACTTTTCCCTGAGGAAGTTTTCCACATTGGATGGGAATAGAGAAGTTAATGAAATCTTGAGAGACCACTCATCTTCTGATATCAAGGAGAGATTATGAGTATTACGAGTCATTTTTAAACCATAGATAGTTTCTGTACAGAAGCATTATAGTTGATGATGGCAAAAGCGTTTGTAAGATTGACAAAACCTCCGCTTATGTAAATCATAGCATATATTTCGCTATCATTGCTCTGTATCTCAAATTAGTCAACGTGGTATGACAAAAATGATTGTTTTTAAAAATTCATTTTGATTTGGGTGAATTGAAGTGTCATATATGAAGAGCATTCTGTCTGTGTGTGAATGTATCTGTCTGCCTGTGTGCATTGTGCTCTTTGCTGATTTATTTGGCAGGATGATTAAGCATACGGGGCAGATCAAGAGTGCATTACTTTTGTGTTAGAATTTACCTTTTTAACGCAGTCATATGGCAAAGCAAAGGGATGTCAAGGTTCCAAGAGTGATGGCATTCATACGTGACTCAGAACGCTGTGCTTTATCATTTTATGTGGAGAGCATTGGACTGAAGTCTAAAGACCTTGAGTTCAGACACTTTATTTTTCCTACTTTTTTTCTTCTTCAAATGATTTGAATTGGGACTAAACTAAAACAAAACATTTGGGGGTGAAGGGGAGAGGGGGAGCAGGAAGGAAGGGGGAAGGGGAACAGAGGAAGAGAGGTTAGGGGAGGGAAGGGGGAAAAGGGGAGGAGGGGAGATGAGAGAAAGGAGGAGGGTTACACTTACAGTGGGGGGGGGGAGATGAGGGAAGGATGGAGATGGGGGTAAAGGAGAGAGAGCTAGGGGAAGAAGGGTTAGGGGGTACTAAATCTAGGGGGGGGGGGGGGGGGGGGGGGGGGGGGGGGGGGGAGGGATGGAGAGGTAGGTGGCTAGTATTCTATGAAAAGGGATGAAATATTTGTGTGGATATGCTTTTAGAGAGGTTTGTACAACTTAGACATGCATATATGTACAGTTAGAAGGATCAGAACTTAAGCATGCTTAAGTTAAAGACTTGTGGGTAATAGCATTTTTCAATACATTATTTACGATGCACCCAGAAATACTGGAAGCGGAAATCTTCCAAATTTCACTATCCCACCCATCAAACCCTGGGAACTTGACCATTTTATTGTGCATAACACTTCTTGAACACCCAGATATAGAAAAGGAAGTTTATCAATTGTTTGTTTGGCTCAAAAAAACAATTCACTAGCTCTAAATCATTAGCTTCTGTGCTATGGTATTTAAGAGACTGTTAAGATGCTTATGAGAGAAATCAGAGCCAGGAGAAACAGATGGTGCAGTTTTTTTTTTCCACACAATCAATTATATAACCTTCCAGATGGATTTTGATTTTTTTTTTTAAAATTCAGTTGAATTTCAAAAGTATTTCTTCTTGGTTCATTCCTATTCTGTTGTTGGGCTTATTTCAACATCAGTCTTTTCTGTTCAAAGCACTGGCTTCTCAGCAAATTTGACAGCGACATGTTTGGTCCCAAGAGAGGTCTGCTTATTATCTCTTAGAAGAAATGAATGTGTGCATTGTCAGGGTAAAAACTGGAAACAACGATATTAAACATAGAACCTGGAAACACATGTTTTCAATCTGCCTGGTAACATGTGAACGGGCTGCCTTAAAGTGGCCAAGCATGACCAGGGTTTGGGGGTTGGTGTTGGTCATTGGTCATTGAAGCATATACACACTGGAAGTGTGAGGGGCTGTTGGCAGAATAGCAAACTGGTTAGCTAACCTGTTGTTTTTCTAACCTGAATGTCCTGCTTTTCATCATCACTGAACATAGCTTCTATTCTGAATGTATACCATCACCTACCAACAACCAGATCTTATACAGTGTGTGTGAGTGTGTGTGCGTGTGTGTGTGTGTGTGTGTGTGTGTGTGCGTGTGTGTGTGTGTGTGTGTGTGTGTGTGCACGCGCACGCGCATGTGTGTATGCATGTGTGTGTGTGTGTGTGTGTGTGTGTGTGTGTGTGTGTGTGTGTGTGTGTGTGTGTGTGTGTGTGTGTGTGTGTGTGTGTGTGTGTGCGCGCGCGTGCGCTGTGCATGCGTGTGCACTTTATATGGAATGTATTCTGACATAAAAGCAGTCCTCAGAAGGCCTTTGTGGTCGGCTAGGCTGTAAGCAACATGAAATGAACTGAAACTGTGCCTTTGCGTAGGGGCAATATTTTATGAAAACACTCAAAGTAACATTGCAGAGAAAAGATTTTTGGTTTTGAGTGTTCAAACGTTTTTTGCAATATATATGTGAAAAATCAAGGGAAATGTTTTGTCAGATTTGGTCAGAGATTTTTTTTAACAAAAAAACTAAAAAGACAAAGAGAGAGAGAGAGAGAGAGAGAGAGAGAGAGAGAGAGAGAGAGAGAGAGAGAGAGAGAAAATAGAGGGAAATGTGTCAAGGAAACCTTAATGGCAAGCGATGGAACTATAAAGTAAGCACAGCTTATGTTCTGTAAACTTTTTAGGCAGCTAGCTAGGATCATTTTATTATTATGTTTAATGTGTAGTTTTTCTTTGTCTTAAGTACCTGTGGCTTTTGAGTCAGTCCGAAAATTTATTGTTATGTATTGATCTTGTACTCTGTGACCATGTATACTTTCCCCCTAAATATGGGTCTTAGAGAATTATGGTTCACATTGTTCAGTCCATATTTTTCCCAGATTGAATGTAATCAAATTCTCTTGGATGTGAGACCAAAAATTAATGTGTTGGTCACATAGGTTTAGGAAGAAATCTTGAGTGCTAGAGTTTATATTTTTAATTCAGATAATCTGCATGATGCTGACTGAATTCATTTTTGAATTGGCCTTACTTATTTAAACAGAGTATTTTAATTTGTCTGTTATTGATTAAAGTTTACTTTGATTGTTTTCTCAATGATCAAACTGTACTTTAGGAGTGTAAATGACCAAGTGTATTTTGGGTAGATGTGTTTGTCTTAACTCCGAGATTTCCTATTGTTTTGGAAATAATCTGTAGTCCTGATGTTAGCTGGTTGTCAGTCCTCATACGGCTCTGCCATAGGTAAGGCTGTAAACATGACTTGCCACGAATTCACCTCATACCTTTTTGTTCTCTGTTTTATTGGTATTTTATCTTCTTTTTCAGAATCCAAAACAAGCTGGCTACAGTTAGCAGCACAGATGTGAGTGCTGAATTGCAGAGATGTCAGTCTGAGTGCTGCCATCCAGAGATGTGAGTGCTGGATACCACTGTGTGTTGTACAAGCCACGATTTTACCCAGATGCTGTTACAGCGCCCACTGCTACTAACTGTATCTGTCACATGGTGTGATAACACTGACTGCTATGGGTTGTAGCTACTCGGTGGCGGCCGGGGATGGCAGTGAGGGGGCATGTCACACATTCCGTGTCTACAATGTGGACAGTCAGGGCATGGAACTCAACCCGGGCAAAATCCAGGTGACTCCTTCCGACCTCATCCTGTACCAGGTGGGTGACTGACCACTGTGGATGTCACTGTTGTGTTGATGTTTCATGTAGAGGATTGGTCACAGTGGATGTCACTGTTGTGTTGATGTGTCATATAGAGGTGGATTGTTCATAGTGGATGTCACTGTTGTGTTGATGTGTCATATACAAGAGCAACAGATCTGGGCCAAAATCTGTTCCATGGTAGCAGCTGTTGTAATGGAGCAAAGAAGTAAATACTAACACCTTCTGTGTATTTACTTGTCTTGTTCTAATCTGATAAGCAAGTACCCATTGCCATTGTTTGTTTGGATATCACTGTCTTGAGAAGTAAATACCCACAGCTGTTTTCTGTGTATTTCAGAGAGGGAAAGAACCAATTCACTGGCCCTTGCGATGCCTGAGAAGATATGGATTCGATGCTGAACTATTTTCCTTTGAGAGTGGGCGGCGGTGTCCGACAGGGCCTGGGATCTACGCCTTCAAGTGTCGGCATGCAGAGGAGCTGTTCAACATGGTCCCAGAGAGCATCCAGCGAGCTGGGCAGGAGGACCACCTCAGAGCGAGTGTCGGCATGGAGGAGCTGTGGTGGGCATCCAGCGAGCTGGGCGACCACCTCAGAGCAGTGGAGGGGGAGGTGTGGGCCGCACAGTCACTTCAGCCCCGCCAGTCATGCTAGCAGCCGCCCTGCCTCCATGGTGGACCCTCATGATCAGTACGGCTTCATGCTGGGCTCCAGTCCTCGCAGTGGACCTCAGCTTCATGTGGGCTCCCCCTCCTCCCAGCAACACCTCTACATCAACGGAGGCCTCCACTCTGATCCCAGTCCTCAGTACATCAACACTGGTATCAGGCGATCCTCTCCAGGGGCTGTCAGATCGATGAATCAGCCCCTCTCATCCACTTCATGAAGCAGCCAGGGCAGCATGGGGGGCCAGGGAGTCGCAGCCAGGTGAACTACGCTGTCCTGGACCTGCCCTCCTCCATGGAGAACTTGTTGGATGAGGAAGGCCAGGGGGCGGTGCACAACTTTCCCCGCACCAGTGAGTCATCGAATCGGCTTTCCATGCCCACCGACCTGTCAGCTGCTCTAGGTCCGGATGATGCGGGGCTGCAGGCAGGGGACTCTGAGGTTTTTCTGGCTGATCCAGATGGCGCTGGTACCTGTCCCACCTATATCAATGTCAGTGTGGACCAGCCCTCTCCACCCACCCTACCGTGCATGGAAGCGACGGGGGCCTGTGCTACTGGGGCCAGCAATGGGGGAGGGGTCAAAGCAGGGCGGGGAGTGTTGGCAGTGGACCATATGGCGGGTGCTAGGCCCAACTATGCTAACTTGCCCATGCACAGTGCTAAGAACGGACCTCGTGTGGCAGGACGGCAGGCCAAACCTGCCGGAATCAACTACATCCAGCTAGATCTGAATCAGGCCTCCTCAGAGACAGCGGGGCCCAGTGCTACCAACATGTCCCCCACCTCACCCACGAGTATGGTGTCGGTGCCCGAGTCCCCTGGCTACGCCATGATAGACTTCAACAAGACAGAGGCCCTTTCCCACTCCACCCGCGCCGGTACCGACGGGGAGGATGAGCCAGGGGCACGCAAAACACGGCACAACAGCACCATTGGCATGTAAAGCCACTGACAGGCTTTCTGCCTTGATCAGTGAAGGTTCAGCTTTATATGTATTGGACTGAATGCCCACAGTGTAGGACATCAATGTGTGAACCTTGGAAATGGCTCTCCAGTGGGGTCTGTTAGTGTTACCGTTGACCAAATCCTGGAAGTGTACAATTAAGTATTTTTGCCCAGTTGACATGTAATTTTTTTCATGTATTTTTATGTACGTCAGACATACTCATAACAAGACTCCGTACACTCATGCTGTGCTAAGGGGAATGGGGGCAGGATGAAGGAGCGAACCTAAGAAAGAAAATTCAGAATACTGTGTATCAAAAAGAGCATACTAAATTCCTTGTGTTATATGATGACTTTACTAAATCCTTTTTGTGAAAAAGATGATATAATGAATGACTGAATCTATGTTCAAAAGATAACCGTGTATCAATTTCTTTGTTTTAAAAAAAAAAATTATGAAATTCCAGGTGAAAAAAGTACTATATAGCTTTATTATCTTACTTGAATACTAAATAGCTTTATTATATTCATGAATCAATGTTCATTTTTCTTTTTTTTTAATACTTCCTTATTCATTGGAATTGCTTCCATGTATGCACGTGCACACACATGCACACACACACACACACAACACACAGCACAGAGCTAAAAACAGCTCAGCATGTCGGTGCATTTGCATGCTCTCCTTTCCCACATAGTAGATCATACAGTTGTTTTTCTAGTTATGTATCATCTAGTACGCTGATTTTTTTTCACATCAGTAGCATGTTTTAAAACACTTAATATATGCGTTCTCTCTCTCTCTCTCTCTCTCTCTCTCTCTCTCTCTCTCTCTCTCTCTCTCTCTCTCTCTCTCTCTCTCTCTCTTACAGTGTTTTCTTTTTAATACAAACCATTTAGTATGAACTTTTTCTTATACAAACTATTTTGAATGGCATTCTTTTTCATTTTGAATGGTATTTTTTTTCATACGAAGAATTTAATGTGGTCATTTTTTAATATACAAAGTCTTTAGCATGGTTTTCTTTAGTATGGTCTTCATTTTGTTGCAGGGTGTTTCGTACAGCTTTAATTTTACTAGAAAGTATTTATCATAGTCTTTGTATTATGAGGTATATGGTATGAACTTCTTGTCATGACAAGATATTACATACTGGTGTGGTCTTCTTTTAATTACAAGTTATTAAGTATAGTCTTTTTATTACAAGGCATTGTATGGTCTTTTTATTACAAGATGTGTGTGTACAGTCTTTTTTTTTAAAGATTTGATTATGTTTTTGTTGTTGTTGTTTTTTAATTGAAGGTAGGCAGAATGGTCTTCTTTTTATTACAGGGTATTTGGTATCCATGGCCACCTTTTCATTACATGGTAGATAATATGGTCTTTTCTTTAATGCAAAGTGATTAAGTTAAGTATGCTCTTCTTTTTAATGAAATGTGTGTATTACAATCATGTTAAGTACAAGTTTGTCTAGTTTGATCCTCATTCCACGTCTTATTTCTATCCAAAGTATTTAGTGTGATTTTTTTAATGCAGAGTATTCAGTATGTCTTCTTGTCAATACAAAGTATTAAGTTTGCTCTTCGTTTTATATTCAGCTTTTTGTGTGGTCTTCTTTTAAGTTACAGAAATTTTAGCATTGTTTTCTTTTTAATAATACAAAGTATTTAGTGTGGTCTGCTTTTTAAAAACTTTTTAATTAGGGTACCTTTTTAATGCAAAAAAAAAAAAAAATACAGTCTTCTTTTGAACACTTTAATATTGAACTTAATTTTAGAAAATTTTTTTTTTTTTTTTTTTTTTTTTTTTTTTTTAGAATTTGATGTGGTCGTCTTTTTTAATACAAATATTTGGTATGGTCCTTGCCTGTCTGAAGCCAGCCATGTGCAGACAATACGTAATTGACAAAATATATTCAGTCTGGGATATTAAGTTATGAAAAAATATATGTCCATGCTGTGATGTGATGTAATAAACCGATATTGATACATAAAAGGCATTGTATCCAGTATTGGTTTACTGAGTCAGGCACTGACAATGGCACATATTGGGAATATCAAGTCAAACTACTAGTGATACACATATCTCCAATCTTGGATATCAAGTTTTATGCTAATAAAGATTCACATATATATCCAGCTTTGGATATAAAGTCATGCGCTGACAATGACACATATATCAAGTCTGGGATATTAAGCCATGAAGTGATAATGGCAGTGTTCCCATTGAGATTTTAAAAAGAGGGTCACTATCACCCTGTGTCCCAAAAACAGGGGATCAATCAAAACTAAAAAAAAAAAAGTCAAATATTCATAAAGATGTATATTTGGGCATTCATGTGTTTTCTTCAGTTAACTACCCAGACCAGTACCTTTTAATGACATACATATTTTGGGTGTTATCGATATTGTTCTGCAAGTTATGATTCAATGAAAACACTAACATATAACCCGCCAAGTGACCTGGCATGCTTAAAAATTGGTGCATGTGAGACAGACTCGTCTCTGTTCTTCACATTGTGCAGTGTGCTAGCAACAAATTTTCATCTTGTAACAACTTGAGATTCATCAAAGTAAGTGGTAGAATTTATTAATCTGAACACATTAATTGAAGCATTTGATTGTGAAAATGTGTGTTCTTTATCTTATGCATCACAAAACTCTTCTGACCTCATGAACATATGAAGAGTTCAAACAGTGTAAGAGATGCTGCAGACACCTGCCCATACATACACAGAAGTGATTGGTCCTGAAATAAAAAGAAAGGAAAAGATGAAAAAAAAAATAAAGAACAGAAGCAAAAGGTGAATTTGTAACTTTGATCTGGCAAGGTATTCATGAATATAATCATTTGCCAGTCTGTATTCAGTTGTGTGAGATATTAGTCTGTTGTGTTCAGTCTAGATATATCTAGTTACAGTCTGTTGTGTTCAGTCCGGAGATGCACCTGGTTACATTCAGCTGTGTTCATTTTTTACTCATGATGACAGTTTTGGTAATGATCAGACCGCCATATTCAGACCATAGTCAGTGCTGTCAGACTTGCAGACAGCATTTCGGTGCTGAAGTCAGTGCTGACACATACAGTCAATAAAAAGGTCCGTTCAGACCAATTTACTGATGGCATCTAATCTATTCTGACCAACACAGTCAGTAATGGATCTTTGCTGATCATTGCAGTGATGTGGTCTGCTCTGACCAGTACAGTGAATGATGGGGTCTGTACTGACCAATTTATTGTGTTGATAGAGTCCATTCTAACCAACACAGACAGTGATTGGGTCTTGTCTGACCAGTACATTCAGTAGTGGAAACAGTGCTGACCAGCATAATGTTGGGGGTCTGCATTGACTGAGCCAGTCAGGGATAGGGTACAATCTGACCAGTACAAATCAAGACACTCAACATTTCCTGTGGTCCTCTTATCAAACACCTTGGTGCAATATTTTCCACTGGGCACATGTTATATGATAACTATAATATAATGCATGTATGCAGTGTAGAATTTGGCTAACTGTGGTCTCCAGTGTGCACGCATGGTGGGTTCAACCCTGCAGAATAGGACAGACTGGGATGGATCTGTGGGCTGTTTTGCTGTGGTGCATCTGTGAGCTGTTTTGCTGTGGTGTGCATCTGTGGGGTGTTTTCCTGTGGTGGATCTGTGGGCTGTTTTGCTGTGGTGCATCAGTGGGCTGTTTCCCTGTGGTGGATCTGTGGGCTATTTTGCTGCTGTGGTGGATCTGTGGGCTGTTTTGCTTGAGTGGATCTGTGGGCTGTGTTGCTGTGGTGGATCTGTGGGCTGTGTTGCTGTGGTGGATCTGTGGGCTGTTTTTGCGGTGGTGGGTTTTGTGGGCCGTTTGCTGTGGTGGATCTGTGGGCTGTTTTGCTGTGGTGGATCTGTGGGCTGTGTTGCTGTGGTGGAACTGTGGGCTGTTTTGCTGTGGTGGATCTGTGGATGTTTTGGTGTGGTGGATCTGTGGGCTGTTTTGCTGTGATGGATCTGTGGATGCTTTGCTGTGGTGGATCTGTGGGCTGTTTGCTGTGGTGGATCTGTGGGCTGTTTTGCTGTGATGGATCTGTGGGCTGTGTTGCTGTGGTGGGGTTTGTGGGCCGTTTTTGCTGTGTTGGATCTGTGGGCTGTTTTGCTGTGGTGGATCTGTGGGCTGTGTTGCTGTGGTGGAACTGTGGGCTGTTTTGCTGTGATGGCTCTGTGGATGTTTTGCTGGAGTGGATCTGTGGGCTGTTTTGCTGTGATGGATCTGTGGATGTTTTGCTGTGGTGGATCTGTGGGCTGTTTGCTGTGGTGGATCTGTGGACTGTTTTGCTGTGATGGATCTGTGAGCTGGTTTGCTGTGGTGGATCTGTGGGCTGTTTTGCGCAGTTGATCTGTGGCCTGTTTTGCTATAGTGGATCTGTGGGTTGCTTTGCTGTGGTGGATCTGTGAGGTGTTCTGCTGTGGTGGATCTGTGGGTTGTTTTGCTGTGGTGGATCTGTGGGTTGCTTCGCAGTGATGGATTTGTGGGTTGTTTTGCTGTGGTGGATCTGTGGGTTGCTTCGCAGTGATGGATCTGTGGGCTGTTTTGCTATGGTGGATCTGTGGGCCTGTTTGCTGTGGTGGATCTGTGAGCTGTTTTGCTGTGATGGATCTGTGGGTTGCTTCACAGTGATGGAAACTGTGGGCTGTTTATCTGTGGTGGGCTTGTGTTGGTTTTTTTTTCTGTGGTGGATCTGTAGGCTGATTCTCTGTGATTGATCTATGAGCTGTTTGCTGTGATGGATCTGTAGGCTGGTTTGCTGAAGTGGATCTGCTGGCTGTTGCTGTGATGGATCTTAGGGCTTTTTTCTTGTTCAACTCAAGCTTACACCTTTTTGGATACATTTCAAAATAGGTAGAGTGTTTGTCATTTGATTGTTTTTTTTTTCCCCATCACAATTGTTCGATAAGATCAGTTTGTCCAGTGAAGAAGTATTTAGCCAGCATTACTCCTCTGTCCGTTTGTGATTATTAGCTGCTGGTGATAATCATGGGAATTCTAACAAGTCCCACAGTAAGTAGAGGTGATAATCATGGGATATGTAATGAGTTCTTTATTGAATGGTAGTGATAATCATGGGACATCAAAGATGGTGATGATAATCATTAGATATCAGTTACATCCCATGTTAAGTGGTCATGATAATCATATGACATCTAATGAGTCCTACCCGTATTAAGTGGTGGTGATAATCATGGATTATCTGATAGGTGGTGATGATAATCATGGGATATCTAATGAATCCGCTAATAGGTGGTCATAATCATGGGATATCAAACAGTCCCCCATGGATATCAAAGAGTTCCCTATTACTAGTATCAGGTGATGGTGATAACAATGGAATGTTAAAAAGAAAGTTCCCAATTATGTACTGATGATAATCAGGGGATGTCTAATGACCCCATGTTAGGTGGTGATGATGATCATGGGATATCAAAGAGTCTGCTGTTAGGTGGTGATGATAATCATGGGATATCAAAGAGTCTGCTGTTAGGTGGTGATGATAATCATGGGATATCAAAGAGTCTGCTGTTAGGTGGTGATGATAATCATGGGATATCGAAGAGTCAGGTGACCGTGATAATCATGGAATTTCGACCAGTCATGTCATAGGTGGTGGTGAAATCATGTGATCCATACAGGTGTCAGTCAGTCAGGGAACAGGTAATAGTGAGTATCACGGGTATCATGTAGGAGAAAACCCTATGGCTAGCTGGACAGCCCAAGGTCCACAGTGAAGAAACCCCTTCGGCACGCCTGTTTGAGCTCTGAACTCAGCTCTCTAAAGGGGTGTGGTCTCATCCAGGTCATGACTCATAGAAGCCCCTCAGCTGGCAGGCAGTCTTTTGGCACTGTGATCTGAACTGCTCCACCAGGATTTGGAGTGCCTCATGGCCAAGAGGCCTTACGACCAATACAACTGATGCCTCATCCTCATAGCTATAGTGGACTTGCTCAAAGGTGGAAATCTAAACCTCATGAAGTTCACTTGTATTCCTGCTCAACCACATCCATCCCGTTCTAACCAGAAAGGGAGAGGTGTGTCATGAATGCATAAGCATATGAGCATACATGCACCCCACCCACCACCACCTGTCTCCCCCTTGCTCCAGCTTCCTGGCTTTGGCTTGGGAGCCAAATTCCCTTAAGACGCTGGACAGACCGGCATACTTTTCAGTCTTGTATGGGTAAGCTTCCTCCATTCTACTTCCATATATCCATTCAGGTATCAACTGGTCATATAACAGGTCGTAGGGAGCGGTGTTGTATCTACCACTCATAGAAAGTAGTACTGAGGTCAAGTAAGCCAAAGACACTGGTCCAGGAATGATTGATGTTGGTAATGTGAACAGTGCTCACAGACCTTTGCTATTGTTAATCAGTACAGTGCAATATGTTTGATATGCTCAGTGTAAAAAACTAACAAAAACAGCGTGTGTGTTCAGTAATGTATTAATAGTCTTCACATTGTACACAGTGTGATTTGTACGGCGTTTAAATGGTGTTAAAAGTTTCTATATTCTATACAATGTGTTCAGCGAAATATAAACAGTATTTGGGTTTCTTTCTCCATGAAATATGAAGAATGTATACCATGTATTCAGTGAAATGTGAACAGTATTATGTTTAAACAAATGCGAACAATATATTGTTCATTGAAATTTGAACAATGTTTACATTATTATAACTGAAATACAATCGAGTTTTGCATTGTGTTCATTGAATTTCATGAAGAATGTTGAAATTACGTTCCTTGAAAAATGAGCATTGTTTACATGATAGTGTTCAATGGTGTATCAACAGTGTTTATAATGTGTTCAGTAAAAATGTGGACAGTATTTATGTTGTGTTCACTGAAATCTAAACAAGTTTTTATGTTGTGTCTTTCAGGTATAAACAACATTTACATTGTGTTCAGTGAAATATCTTAAACAATGTGTACATGTGTTTTAGTGGGGATATAAATGTGCAATGTTACAATGAAGGTTGTGTTCACAAAGGCTGTGCAGTGTTCAGTATTGTGCACTCCTGCATCTTGCAGCTGTGCTTTGCAATCATCAGTATATTGTACGACAGTGGTACTGTGCACTGACTGTTCATGTCAGGTGTACTCTGTATTGATTGATAGTTCTGTTGACAGTGATCCTGTGGATGTAGCTATACTCAGGAATGACTGATAGTTCTCTTGACAGTAATACTGTGAATGTCGGTGTTCCTCTGTAAATGATTGACATTTCTGTTATTGGTGATAATATGAATGTCACTGGTACTCTGTTGTGATTGATAGTTCTGTCAACAGCGATCCTGTGAGTGTCAGCTGTATTCTGTAATGATTAAAAGTTCTCTTGACAGTGATTCTGTGAATATCATCCATGTTCAGTAATCATTCTTTTGACCGTGATAGTGTAAATTTCAGCTCTGTAATGATTGATCTTCTTACAGTAAATGAATACTGTGAATATCATTTGTACTCTGTAATGATTGATAGATCTGTTTACTGTATATGAATACTGTGAGCATCAGCCGTCCTCTGTAATGATTGTGGATTATGTGGACAGTGTTACCATGAATGTCAGGTGAAAGTGTAAATGATTGACAGTCCTGTGGACAGTGAATATATACTGTGAGTGTCAGCCGATAGTTCTGTTGCAGTACATGAATATTATGAATGTCAGTTGTACTCTGTAACGATTGATAATTAGGTTGACAGTGTTACCGCAAACGTCAGGTGTAATGTGTAGTGATTGACAGTTCTGTTGACACTAAACGAATACTGTGAACATCACCTGTACTCTGAAGTGGTTCATATTTTTTGAGTCAGTAAATGGATACTGTAAATGCCAGCCATATACTGTAATTATTATTAGCTCTGTTTCAACTTCAAGACAGTTAATGAGTTGGAGTACTATGAATGTCATTAAAGTTCTGTAATGCTTGATTTTTCTGTTTACAGTACAGAAGATCTGTTGATGTCAGCTTTATCCTGTCATGACTGATAACTCTGTTGGCAGTAACCTTGTGAATGTCATGTATGCTCTGTAATTTTGTAGTAAATGAATACCACAAATGTCACCTGTAATCTGTAATGATTGACAGCTGTGTAGACATTGATATTGTGGATGTCGGATGTACGCAGAATGCCTGATAGTTGTGTTGACAGTGACGCTGGAAATGCAGATATGTACTGTGTGATGATTGACAGCTGTGCAGACAGTGACACTGTGTACTGACTGACATTTGTGTGGCAGGGTCCTGCTGCTTCAGTGTCTGTCCTGTGGAAATAGGGGATCTGCACTTTGTCACAGACTGAGAACTGGCATTCTACTGGTTGTAATTTGATTGATTACTAAGTATGGAAGGTGATTGAAGTTGACTGACAGGTGAGATATTTGACGTTGACTGACAGGTGAGATGTTTGAAGGACTGAGAGGTGACATGTTCCAAGCTAATTGACAGGCAGGCGAGATGTTTGAAGTTGACTGACTGTCAGATGACATGGCTGAAGTCGACTGACAGGTGACATGTTTGAAGCTGACGGGACAGATGACATATTTGAAGAATGGTTTGGTTGTTTTTTGTTTTGTTTTTCTTTGCCGTCTCATCTTTTGTGCCACATCAGTGGCATTGCAACCATGCCGCTGATCCCATCTCCCCATCCGATACACAACCTGGTTTGTTCTGCCACAGCCCAGTCATTGTCAAGCCACAGGGAGCGGTCAGTGTCAGGTGGTCATGACGTAACCCATCAGAAGTATCTTTTTGGTGGTGTTCAGTGGTGCCTGTTCCGATCAACATAAGCAGGACACTACCTCCTAAGTCCTGTGGACAACAATAATGGCTTAGTTATGGAGCTCAACCTCTAAAGAGCGCCAGGATGTCTGTCCAAAAACAGTCCCATGAACTTGCTGGTACATGCGACGTGGACATGAACTGCACCAACAGTATGGGCCTGGAGAGGAAATCAAAACTTGAGGTCACCATAAGAGACCGCAGAATTCGATATTTTTTTTTTTTTTTTTTTTTTTAATATGCGCTGATTAATGAGGATGAGAACGATAAAGATGATGCTACAGATTTCCATTCTGGTACAATTTTGCATGACAGGGCTGTACTGTTTGCTTACTGTCATAATATATCCCAGCATCAACCAGTCCTGAGAGATACATTCACCTATAGTGTTGGTAAGGGAAATTTGAACAACACTGTCAGAGGCAGATCCACTAACTGAATGAAACTGGACTGTGTGGCTCCATTCTCCCAGTTAGTTAAACTCATAGCAAACTCAACTCTTGGTAGGAACTGGTTGGGGCAGGGAAGAAACCCACAAACCAAACCCATGACAAGCCAGCCTGGGAGATGTTTGAAGCTGACTGACGGGTGACATGTTTGAAGTTGACTGGCAGGTTACATGTTTGAAGTTGACTGACAGGTGGTGACTGACTGACAGGTGACATGTTTGAAATGGATGAACAGATGAGATGTTTGGAATTTTCCTGACAGATGAGATGTTTGAAGGAGACGGATAAATGACATGTTAGAAGTTGGCTGGCAGATGGATTGTTTGAAGTTGATGGACAGATGAGTGACACACTTACAGTCCATACACGGGTGAGGTGTTTTAAATTGAGTGATGAAGTTGATTGACTGATAGATGACATATTTGATGTTGAAGGCCAGACAGGCAATATGTCAGAATTAATTAATTGATAGTTACATGTCTGTAGTTGACTGACAGGTAAGATGTTTGAAGTCAACTGACAAGTAAGGTATTTGAAGATGATGGACTGACAGGTGAGATGATTTAACTTAACTGATAGGTGACATATTTGAAGCAGACCGAATGACAGTAGAAAATGAAACAAGAGTGCAGGGTTACTGAAAACAGAGCAAAATACAAAGGAAATAAGAAAACATGAGGTAATATCATGCAGCTTTTATGGACAATACTAACAAGACATGCATATTTTCGACAAATACGCCTTCATCAAATGTTACAACAGAGAAAAAGACAAACACAAAACAATACTCCCCTGATGGCAGTCAATGCGAGTGGCTGCTTTGCAGCTTTTTTTTTCCAGATCCCAACTGGCTCTTAATAGATTGAGCATACTTTGGATTTAAATTGGAACACTGGAAAGTTCTCATTGATGTTTCTTGTGTAAAGCACTTCGAGCAGATTAAATGATAATGGGCAATGTATATGATCACTAGTAATAATGTGTATGTGCTTTTTTGACCAAAATTCAACAAGCATGGAAGTAATGAAGGGAAAACCCAAAATGAGTGCATTTATCCAAGGACAGCTTCAAAGACAATGACATGTGAGGTGTGTGTTGGTGTGATCACAAAGCAAGTGGATGGCATGATGAAATGCTCTACTGACCACAGCCAAGGAAAGAGGAAAGTGTGGCCTGTGGTTGTCTTGATGTTAATGCCAAGCACTCACTGGAACACTATCACAGGCATCAGACGTACCTTCATCCAACCCTGCATGTGCCGCAAATGATATCTCTGGCGTTGTGCTAGAATTGCAGTTGATATCCCCTGATGCTCCCAATTTTCTTCTTGGTGATTTTCATCAATGTGATCTCCAGTCTGTTTTACCCTCTCTTGAAACAGTATGTCACATGTACAACCTGTCTCATCAAGAAGCTTGATTTGTGTTATGGTAATATCCCAAATGCTTATGAGTCTGTTGCCCTTCCCGAATTTGGTAAATCTGATCACAACACCGTACACTTGATCCCCTCTTACTGAATGTTACTCAAACTCAACCTGTTGTGCAGAAAACTGTAAAAATTTGGTCCCTGATAGCATAGAACAACTTCGAGCTTGCTATGAGTGCATAGACTTGGACGTGTTTTTGTATGCTTGTGTTGATGTGAGTGAAGCTGCTGATGTTATCTCTAATTGTGATACCTTTTGTGAAATCATGTTGATACCAAAGAAAACTGTTAACATTTTTCGGAACAATAGGCCTTGGGTTTTCAAATCTTTAAAGAAAACACTGAATGAAAAGAAAATCGCATTTCAATCAAAGAATAATTTTGCAAAGAAAACCAAGACATGAAATAAAGGACACAAAGATGGTATACAGAGAAAAAGTATAAAAGCAGTTTAAGTCGGGAAACATGCGAATGCATGGGATGGTCTAAAAACTCTCACTGGACATAATAAACCACGAAGTGAATGTAATAATCTATCAGAAGAGGAATGTTATGATTTTGCTAACAAACTGAATGATTTTTATTGCTGTTTGAAATGAAACGTATTGGTAATAAGTTGGAATCTGTTTCGTCGAATATTTCAAACAGCTGTGATAATGATGATGGAGTTCTACATATTGATGATTCTGCTGTTTGAGGTTTGTTTGAAAAGATACAGATAAGTAAAGCTGCAGGCCCAGACAACATTTGTGAAAATGTTTTAAAATCATGTTCAGAACAGTTGTCAAATGTTTTCTGTAGGCTGTTCTCATGGTCTTTGAATTGTGGAGTTGTGTGTTCTGTCTGGAAAAAATCAAAAATTAAATTTTGTCCTGTACCAAAAATAAGAAATCCTAGCATTTTCAGTGACTATAGTCCTGTTGCTTTGACACCTCTTGCAATAAGATCTTTTAAACGCCTTGTCCTTCAGATTCTTCTTCCTCAAGTCAAACAGCTTTGTGATCCATACCAATTTGCATACAAACAGAACAGAAGTACAGATGATGCAAGAATCATTCTTTTAAACCATGCATACGCACATCTTGAAAACAAAGATTCTTTTGTTCACATCCTGTTTATTGATTTCTCATCAGCTTTTAATACTATTCAACCACACATTATGGCCAAGAAACTCCAAACTTTACAGGTCAACCCAAAATTGATTTTATGCATTGTGAACTTTTTAGTCAACAGGTTACAGAGCGTACGCTTTGAGTGAAAATTTTCATCAGTTAGGTACTAATTACTAATGTACCTCAAGGCACCATTCTCTCCCCTGTACTGTTTACTCTTTATACAAATGATTGTACTGGTTCTTCTTTTACTCCTGTCATAAAGTACTCAGATGATTCTGCTTTAGAAGACCTGTCAAATTCAGATACCATTTATTTTCAAGGGGTGGAACGTTTTTGTACATGGTGCAAAGAGAACTGTCTAGATTTGAAAGTCAGTAAGACAAAGGAGATGGTGACTGATTTTTAAAGAAACCCAGCTCCTGTCTTCTTCTTCTTTTTCTTCTTTTGTTATGTGGCCACAGTCAACACCCTGATTATTCTGTCCCTCACTTGTGTATTGAAAACACCAAAGTGGAACATGTAAGTGAATATAAATATCTGGATACTATTTCAGATGATGAGCTGAATTTTAATGCAAATACTCAATTTATCTACATAAAATGTCAATCTAGAATATACTGTCTTCAGAAACTTCAGTCTCTTGCTGTCAAAAGGACACTTATTAAATGTTTTATTGTTGTTTTTTAGAAGCAGTGTTGTCCTTTGGCTTTTTATGCTGGTTTGGAAATCTTAGTGTGAAAAATGAAAACATTTTAAATAGAGTGGTGAGTACATGTGGAAAGATTATTGGCAAAAAGCAAGAACAGCTAGATAAATTGCATGAATGTTGAGTCATGCAAAAAGCTGTGAACATTGCTACCGACAGTTCTCAAGTTACTTCAGAAACTACAATGTTCTAGCCTCTAGACAAAGATTCCAGATCCAAAATTCAAGATAAATAGAACCAAAAATAGTTTTGTTCCCAGTTCCATCAAGTTCCTGAATCATAACTAAACTTTCAATCAGATCCAGTTCAGAAAGCTTGTTTGTATGTGTGTGTGTGTGTGTGTGTGTGTGTTACCCTGTTTGTGAGAGTGGGTGGGTGGATGGATGGATGAGTGTGATACATGATTTGTTATTTGTTGTTTTTATGGCCACTCTTAATTTCTCTTAGGAGATAATAAAGTGTACTTGACTTTAATTGACTTGACTTGAGTCTGGTCACTGCTTCAGAAAGCAGGTTGTACATGGCAGTGATCCCATCCCCAAATGAATCTGGCATAGACCTACCCTTTATTGCTACTGGTACATTGTGCCCTTACTCTGTGTAACTGTAGCAGTGTGTTTTATCAAAGAACACCTACATGCTGTCCTTCCTCATTTATTTTCCCAACCCACTCTCCCAGTCCAGAATTCCCATTGGATGTATTCACATGCGAGTCAAAAAAGGCAACGTGCCTCAATTGTTTTTATTTATCATTCACATCACTGACTTTCAATAGTGACATGCACCGAATTCAGGCTGACAGTATAGCTCACCAATAAAGGCCTCAGCCGTCTGGGGAAGCGTGTTTCACAACAGGACTGGGTTATCTGCTTTTTTGCTGACAGCATAGTCCATCATGGTCTCAACTGTCCGGGTAGACCTAGTCTGCTGCAAAAAGGGCTGACTGCTCTTCGTCTGTCAGTACAATCACTTTATGGTCTCAACTGTCTGGGGAAGCCTGTGTCCACCGCAGGACAGGGCTGTCTGGTCTTCTGCTGGGTTGGAGTGGACTGGTTCTTGTGGCTGCAAGTAGACTGTGCTTTGTTCAGATGTAGTCATATACTGTTCTGTCCTCTGTGTTTTCCTCTCAGTGAGAGTGACTGACTGTCACTGGTTTGTTGTGTAATTGTTACAAGTATCTGTTTGACTGTCACTGTGTAACTATAGAATTGCTGTAACTGCCTGTCACTGCTTTGCTTTATAAGTGTTAGAAGATTAGAAATTGACTGTCCCTGCTCTCCTTGATAACTGTGACAGTCTTAGACATTGACTGTCACTGCTTTACTTTATTATAACTGACAGTCTTACTGACTGCCACTGCTGTACTGTACAACTGTGACTATCTCTTCACCTGCTATGATTGAATACTTCTTCACTGACTGTGAATTCTTTGTTCTTCTTTATGATTTTTTTTGTTCTTATGGGGAAGAGGCTGGGCTACGATTATGAATTATGTGTGTTGGTTCTTCTACAAACTGACTGACAATGTGATAGCATTTCTGTGGAGTAGTCTGTTGCTGAATCTCAGTGCCCATGCCCCCCCTTCTCCCTGGCAAGTGTTCATGCTGTATGACCAAAATACTCCCATTTCAGTACGTCAAACATTCATTATCGTCATCATCATTCCTATGTTAATCAAAATTTTATTTCACCCTGACGTTCATTGGATATGTAGAATTTTATCGACAACATCATCAGAAGAGAGAAAGGTCCTGCAAAATACCCATATTTGGCCACTCTTGGCACTTCCAGAAAAGCACGTTTCAAAGACAAAAGTACCCATATTTGCCAATACTTGGTCTTTCTAGAAAGGGATGTTTCAGTGACCAAAAAAAAAAACAAAACAAACCTTGTGTACTACCCTTGTGTCAGTCTAGTTGCCCTGTGGCGTCCTTTTCCCCCAGTAGGTAATGGCCAATCCCCCTGATAGCATCCTTTTGCTCTATGGGTGAAGTCAAACCCTTCTGTAGGCGTCCTCTTGCCCTGTAAGTAAGGCAACCCTTTTGATGTTGTGCGTTGCTGCAAATGGAACAGGATGGCACGACTATTTGAAGTCTGCAACCAAACAGTACTGTTAAAGTGAATAAAGAAAACGCTTATGATACTCTCATCAGAATTGTTTGTGTGTGTGTGTGTGTGTGTGTGTGTGGGTGGGTGGGTGGATGGGTGGGTGTGCTGTCAAGCTTCATTTTATAATTGGCATTTTTTTTTTTCAAATTATCCTATCCCCATACATTTTCCACCTACCTGATCCCACAGTTCATCTTACACTCATCCCATTCCACCCAAACATCCCCAGTCACCCCATCACACTCACCAAACATCCCCCCAGTCACCCCATCACACTCATAGATCTTCCATCCATCCCATTCCACCCATACATCCCCAGCACCCCATCACACTCACTAAACATCCCCCAGTCACCCCATCACACTCATAGATCTTCCATTCATCCCATTCCACCCAAACATCCCAGTCACCCCATCACACTCACCAAACATCCCCCAGTCACCCCATCACACTCACCAAACATCCCCCAGTCACCCCATCACACTCACCAAACATCCCCCAGTCACCCCATCACACTCATAGATCTTTCATCCATCCCATTCCACCCAAACATCCCCCAGTCACCCCATCACACTCATAGATCTTTCATCCATCCCATTCCACCCAAACATCCCCCAGTCACCCCATCACACTCATAGATCTTTCATCCATCCCATTCCACCCAAACTCCCCCAGTCACCCCATCACACTCACCAAACATCCCCCAGTCACCCCATCACACTCATAGATCTTTCATCCATCCCATTCCACCCAAACATCCCCCAGTCACCCCATCACACTCACCAAAAAACATCCCCAGTCACCCCATCACACTCATAGATCTTCCATTCATCCCATTCCACCCATACATCTTCCACTTGCCCCATTGCACCTGTACACCTTTCACTCTCCCCGTCCCATCCATACATCTGCTTACACATTCCACACCTCATCCGAACCATACATCTTCCATTCACCCCTTCCCACCCGTACATCTTCTACTCGCCCTCATCTCCCCCATTTATCTTCCTCTCACCTTAACCCACCCACACATCTTCCACTCTACCCATCCCTCCCATACATCATCCACTCACTCTTTCCTCCCATGCATCTTCCACTTGCCCCATCTCACCCATATGTCTTGCACTTGCCCCATTCTACCCAAACATCTTCAATTCACCCATCTGCATCCATAAAATGTCCACTCTCCCCAATCATCCCAAACATCTTCCACTCACACTTTTTTTTTTTTTTTGCTGTCCCAACCTCTGCGCCACCTCAGAGGCAGTGCACCCACGCCGCTCATTCCGACAAGCCGTCCACAGCCACAGCCCGGTCAGCCCCGCTGCAGCCCCAGCACCCGGCAATCCACAAGGAGCAGTCAATGTCAAGTCATCAAGAGGCAACCCACCGGAGGAGACACTGCACTGCTGCCGAGTCACTTCGGTGGTGTTCAGTGGCGCCTGTTCTGATCTAACATACGCAGGACACCACCTACTAAACCCCCTACTGACGACAATAATTGCTTAGTCGCGGAGCCAGTGTGAGTGAGCTCTCCCTCCGGAGGGCGCCACCACGTCTGTCCAATGACAGCCCCATGGACTCGCCGATACCGGTGACCCCGACAGAACCAAACCAAGGCTACAGACGTGGAGAGGACATCAAAATTGAGGTCACCATGAGAGCAGGGCATGAAGGGCCACAGAATTTGAGACTTTTTTTTAATGCTGATTGATGTTAATGAGGATGATTGAGCTGATGCTACGGATTTCCATTTCGGTCTGAGACTACATGACAGGGCTGTACTCTACGCTTCCTTTCATAATATATCCTGGTGTCAACCAGGCCCGAGAGATACAGGCACCTGCAGTGTTGGTCAGGAAATTTGAGCAACACTCGCAGAAACGCATCCATTAAGTGGATGAAACTCGACTGTATGGTCCCAGTCTTCCCAACTGAGTCCGCAGCAAACTCAGCTCTGGGTAGGAGCCGGTCAGGGCAGAAAAATCCACATGAGTCTGATGGGATTCGAACCCATGACCTCCCAGACGGGAGTCTGCGACGCTAACCACTTCGCCACGGCGGCTGGTTCTTCCACTCACACCTATCCCATTCACACATTGCCACTCCACCTATACCTCTCACATTCACCTCTTCCCTCTCATACATCTTCCACTCACCTTGTCCCACCTCACTATGTTCTACTTGCCTCACCTCAACCATACATCTTCCTCTCACTCCATTCCTCGCATACATCTCGCCCTATCCCTGCCATTTCTTTCACTCACCCTATCCCACCATATATCTTCATTAAACTCCTCTCAACATCTTCCATTCACCTCTATTCCATCAAGACACTTCACCAACATACTTGACAATATACATCACTGTCCGTCCCCCGTGGAAGGACAAGGCATGTCATTGTTTTTCCTCTGTGAAAGGGGAAAACATTAATTGTGTTTCTCCTGTGAAAGAACAAGATATGTCATTATTTTTCTCCATGCATAGGACAAGAAATGACGGTCTTCCCCCCACCCACCCCCCCTCCCGGAGAGGGCATGTCATCGTCTTTCTCTCTCGGAAGGACAAGATTTCGTTGTATTTCCCCACAGAAAGGATAAGCTACATCATTGTCATTCCCCATGCAAAGGACAAGATAACAGCATTGTTTTTCTCCCATGAAAGGACAAGATAATATGCCATTGTTTCCCCTATCGAAGGACAACATATGTCATTGTCTTTTTTTTTTTCTCCCTTGAAATAAATATATCGTTGCCTTTTCTGATAGAATGGACAGCTATATCATTGCCTTTCCCCTATGAAAGGTCAAGATATCTCATTGTCTTTCCACTGGAAAGAACGAGATAATGTCATTGTAGAGGGAGATGCGGCGATTGAAGGATGAGAACAAGGAATTCCACGACCATCCGGCTCAGTGCAGCGACTCAAACCGTCTGGAACAGCACAGCAAGCAGGGAAACCAGCCAATGCACAGGGTGAAGGATAAGTAGGATGAGACATTTAAAGGCTGCCCAGACATGTGTGGACATATTTGTAAACAAAGTGGGTCTTTCAGTGAGAAAACGTGACACTGAAATTGTACATTGTGCTGAAAAAAATTAAAACAACAACAAAAAAAACTTGATGCTTCAGTAGGACACTGTGCAGTCAAGTGCCGGTCAGTCGACTCAAACGGAAGCAGCTTGAAATCTCTGTCACCGAGGATTTGATGGTCTACGTTTCTGTTACTGTTCAAGGAAGCCACTGATCATTCTTTGGCTGCAAATGGGCAGGTTTGGGCAAACATGAAAAATGGGACAAATAATAAGGATAGACATGACCACCAACATAGAACAAGAATATTTCAAGTGCTGTCTGAGTGTTCTCTGTTTGTGGGCTTTTTTCTCTTTCGGTTCCGAAAGGTACAGCTCATGAATCCCTTAGGAAGTCTGGAACTTTCACTGCGCCTGCTTACTTTCCACCCACTCTTATATTTAAGATATGCTCATAGATGGGCTACAATACAGCAATTTGTGGGGCAGTTTCCAGGCATATTTCTCCAGTACTTCTAGTCAGAACATCGAAAAACTTGTTTTTTCTTTTTGACAATAATGGAAGAAGTGAAGAGAGATCATACAGGATATTGACTCAGAGACATGTCCTACCTGAATTATCATACTTCTATGGAAAAAAAAAAAAAACATGACTAGTTTCAGCTATAATGTTTGTTAAAATGAACCCACGTTTTGGCTTGAGACAGCTTCACAATAGCTCCTGAACAAGAGATTTGTAGCTTTCCTACCAATGTATAGGGATGTATTGATTAGTTGGTACAGAACAGATACTATTGAATTCAACGCTTCTTCAAAATCTTCAAAAACCACACCAGAACATCCAAAAAATTCGTCACTTCATCAAAGTCATTTCAAGATATCACATTTTCATGCTAGACACTTTACGGAGTGATTCTGAGTAATCACATTTTCACACTTGGATACTTCATCGGGTCATATTGAGTTACCACATTTTCACACTGCGCACTTTATCAAGTGATTTAGAGTTATCACATTTTCACACTTGGCACTTCATTAAATCATTTTGAGTTATCACATTTTCACACTAGGCACTATAGTCATTTTGCGTTGTCACATTTCATTAAAATTTACTTTTAGCCCTACTTCAGCAAATTTCTTTTTCAAAACCAGGTCATACTTCATGCAAGAGAAATTTTCAGAAATGGCTTTTGAGTTGATGCCTCGTTAGTGCCCCAGGCAGCTACTTCTGTTATCATGACTATAGTAATTTTCTAAACCATACCTCTGGAAAGGGATAACCCAGTTGGAAGGCTTGGTATACTAGTTTGAATTATTCATGAGCTGGCAACATAATACTGCCAAAGGGAAGTACAGGCATCAATTGGAATGTAAGTGCTAGTGCTGTTAAAATGTGTTAAACAAGTTTGTCAGTGTTTCTTTTCCTGCCCCTTCCTTCCACGTAGATATCCTTCTGTTAATCCCTCCCTCTCAGAGAGCGAGTCAGTGTATGTATGTGTGTGCATGTGTTTGATTGAGCATGTGTGTTTGATTGTGTGTGCATTCACGTATGTGTGTGTGTGTGTGTGTGTGTGTGTGTGTGTGTGTGTGTGAGTGTGCATAGTAAGGTAAGCTAATGTAGCTTATAGCCCAGCCGACCGCAGAGGGCCATATCAGGGCTGTCACTGTGTTGAAGTCAACTTACAAGTCATTCATTCACACAACTCTTTAAAATATATCTTCTAAAAAACAACCCGAAATTTTGTTAAAAAATCTTTCCACCATAAAATCTCAGATGCGAGGAAAAATTTTAATCTCTTTCAAGAATTCAAAGATCGCATCAGGTGGAACATCTCTGAACAAGGTTTTCATGGATTCTGCTGTAATATGTTTGTGCATGTGCACTTGTGTGTTTGTATGGTGTTGAGTTGAACAGTTCATATTTGGTGAGGGGGAGAATTGGAAGGAGGTAGACAGGGGTGTATAAAAACGACATACTGGGCTAGTCCACTCATTTTGTTAAAATATCATGTACAGGTGATCAACCTGGCCTATGTTGTCACTTGTTTCCCCTGGACTTGACTAAAAAAATTTGCTTTCATATTTGCTGCAATAATGAGATGTATTCAAAAGTTAAAGTTCTATAAATCAATACAACAGTTCACTCTATGAAGGCAATAATGGAAATAAGAGACTGCATTCTTCTGATGCATATGTGAGGAGACAATTTCTGCCAAAATCATTCATTCTTTATCCAAAAAAAAAAAAAAAAAATGAAAAGAAAGAAGCATCGAATGTAACACTGTTTATTTCACTCACATCAAACTGACAATGTTTTTTCATCCCACAAAAAAAAAAAAAAAAGTTTAGTGTCCAGCAAATTCATGCGCTCCAACCATGCCTCATTTATATGTACATTTGTATACTTGCTGTGAATAGACACAATGCATACATATACAAAAACAGAACAACTTAACGACCAAGAAAGAGAAGGTGAGAGGTATGACTAGAACAATATATATTACGATAAGTAGACAAGTGCACACATCACGGCAAAATGTGTATATACAATTCAAGCACACACTGGCATGCGTACGCACGCACACACACACACACACACACACACACACTTACTCACTCACACCAGAGTTAATTTTAAAACTTACGACTATTGCGCGCGCACACACACACACACACACACACACACACACACACACACTTACTCACTCATCAGAATAACTATTAAAACTGATACCATTGCACTTTCATGTATAATGAATAGGTTCCGTGGATATGGTGAATCTCTCTCAGGCAGTTCTTAAACCTTCCCTAGCAGCTTTGGAATCCCAACTTTGCATGCCAATCACAGTGAAGCTGGGACTGTGCTTTAAATGCCCGGCACTCGGAAAACACACTGTTTGGGAAACAGGACAGCTTGAGTCAGGCCCAACACTGGCATCACAAGCTGTTCTCTAACCAATCAGCTTCCAGTCAGGTTTAAACCGCCACACACACCACAAGTGATAGGGCTGGGAAGGGGCCGCAGGGATGGTGGAGGAATGAGTACTTCTCAAAGTGTGGAAGGAGGGTCCCTTATCTAACAATACGCTGATACCATAGAAATGTTCAAATCTGCAGCGAAGTAGTAATTTAAAAGTTTGGCGTCTGCCTGCCGAATTCTAACTTGCAATGTTTGACTGTGTGCAAACTCACAGCTCTACTTCTGTCTTGACTCAAAGAGTTTTTTCACTATGCAGTTAATTCCACTCAGACAAAATCACCAAACGCAGATGAACGTGACCACGATTTTGGTGAACCAATGACTGAGTGCGATACTCCTCAATAACAACATTAGCTGCCTGGTAAGTCTGCTAAGCACTGTATGCAGAATGTGAAGGGAAACAAACATCTATCACCACATACCTGCAACTTCTTTTAGTGGAAGTCCCTCGCTGTGCCTATCTACATCACCTTTTCACAAACAGAACTGAGTGACATAAGATCCTATGTAACCAAAATTGTACTTTGGGGGGGGGGGGGGGGGGGGGGGGGTAGAGGGGGGGAGCTTTCTTTTTTTCCCAAATGTCCACTGCAAAGGGACAATTCAGGGATAGGCTAGGAAAATTGAATTTCCAAAAATGCCCAGCAAATTCCAGTAATAACCAACATTTCTCAAAGTACAAATAAAAGCCACACACACACACACACACACACACACACACACACTGTACATTCTGTCCCTATCCCACTGACATAAAATCTAACATAAAACAGTGATATCAACATCTGTCCCTCATATATACATTTATCCCTCACACTGTCAACATACAATGAATATCCCTGTTGCTGCCATTAGTGCCAAGCTCCTCTTTGATCAACACATCACCAATGCTGTATATACCAAAATCACCAATGCTGCGTACCTGATCAACACTCATCAATGTCTCATACCTCTGATCCACACACACCGATACTCTGTCTCTTGAATCAAAATTCAGCAATGTCCTATATCTCTGATCAGCACTTAACAATGTCCTATATCTTGAATAAGCAATATTCACCAATATCCTTGTCTTCCATTAACACACACCAATGTCCATGTCTGATAAACGCTCATCAATGTCCAATTTGAACAGCACATACCGATGTCCTAAATCTTTGATAAACTCTTTCCAACATCTTGTATCTCTTATCATCATTCAACAGTGTCCTTTAACTTGACTAGGGCGAAGTGGTTTGCATCGCCAACTCCTGGCTGGAAGGTCGTGGGTTTGATTCCCATCATAGCCATTTATTTGTGAGATTTTTCTGCCCTGACTGACTCTTACCCACAGTTGAGTTTGCTATGGACTCAACTGGGAAGACAAACCACACATTTGAGTTTCATCCACTTAATGGATGCGTCTCTGAGAGTGTTTAAATTCCCTGACCAACACTGCAGGTGTTTGCATCACTCAGCCTTGTTGACGCTGAACATATATTACAAAAGTAAGCGTAGAGTACAGTCCTGACACGCAATCTCAGACCTGAATGGAAACTCGTAACTCTTATCTTCATCCTCACTCTCACTGTGCATCACCATACAAAAAAAGTCCCATATTCTGTGCCATGCTCTTACGATGGCCCAACTCGATTTTGATTTCCTCTCCATATCTGTGCTCTTGATGAGGTTCTGTTAGGGTCACAAGTATCTGCAAATTCTCAGGCACTGTTGTTGGACAGACATGGTGGCGTTCTCCGGAGGGAGAGCTCACTCTGCCTCGCTCCACAATGAAGAAATTATTGTGTGGTCGGTATGGGGATTAGGAGGTAGTGCCCTATGTTTGTTGGATCTGAATTGGCAGCACTAACACCACCAAAGTGACTTGGCCGCAGTCTTTTCTGGTGGGTGTCCTCATGATGACTTGACACTGAATGCTCTCTATGGAGTGAAGGTGCAGAGGTTGTGGTAGTACAAGCCAGGCTGTGGCTGTGGCCAAGGAGCCCGAATGAGCAGTGTGGGCGCAGTGCCACTGAGGTAGCAATGGGACAACCAAAAAACATTGTTTTATATCTTGAATCAACACAAACCAATGTTCTATATCTTAGTGTCAGGCATCGGTTGCCTGCCCTTGTTACCCATCGTTGCAGTGTTGGCGGTTCTGATTGTTTTGTCTTTAGGTCATTATCAGTCAGGTCATGACCCCAGTTTGTTCAGTGAGAAGGATTCACTGGAACACCCCTCCAGCAATTGGCGATGCTCAGCTCTAGCACAGATGTGTGTAAGCTGCTTGAGGGCCAGCTGCCCCATCTCTTCTGATGTCACCCCCTGCCTTACGGGCAGCTTCAGGTGAGTCTGTATGTGAACAGCCTTTACAATTCAAAAATTCACAACGTTCACATTCTTTTGCAGTTTTGATCCTTTCCTTTCGAAAAAATTGTCAAAATTACTTCTCACTGGATAAATCATTCTTTTCATAAGATTGTCAGTTTTCTGGATAAAACATTCTTTTCGTAAGATTGTCGGTTTTCTGATTCTCTCTTCTCTTCTCCCATCAAATCTTTAAAGAGAAAAAGGAGGAAACAACAAAAAAAAACATGTATTCATACTCTTGGGAAGGGACTTAAACTTGGACTATATGGTTAAAACTATTGCTTCCCTGTCCCGCCTTGAGCAGATTTGCCCATCACCACATTTAGCACCTGTTTACAACTCTTCTGCCGGAGGTGCCGTCTTCATCTCCCTCCCTCTGTGAACAAGGAAGCAGAATTCTGTTTCATTCACCTTTACTTTTGGGTGTTGCATCCCATGGTATGACAACAAAGGTAAACTAAACGCTCACTGATGTCCTAAACTGGTCTCTGATCAACACTCACCAATGTCCTATAAAGTCAACTTACCATTGTCCTGTAATTATGATCAACATTCATCAGTATGCTAAGTCCTGTAATTATGATCAACACTCATCAGTATGCTATATCTGATCAATATTCACTTATGTCCAATATCTATGATCAAAACCCATCAATGTGGTGTATCTGATCAATATTAATGAATGTCTACCTCTTTGATTAACACTCAAAAATATTGTCCTATTTCTATGATCAACACTCACCAATACTGTCCTACATATTGTCCTATATCTATGATCAACACTCAATAATGTCCCACACATTTGACCCACACTCACCAGTCTCCTACATCTTAACCCAACACTTGCAAAAATATCCTTATATGATCAACTCATCACTGTCCTCTATCTTGGATCAACATTTACCACTATCCTACACCTCTGATCAGCACTCAACAATGTCCAATATGATCAACTCTCGCCTGCATGTCCCATATCCTTGATAACTCTCAGCAACATCCTGTATGATCAACACTAATCAGAGTCCATATCTTTGATGAACACTCTCCAAGGTCCTATTCAACCAACACTCAGCAACATCCTGTATGATCAACAATGATCAGTGTTCCATATCTCTGATGAACACTCACCAAGGTCCTATACAATCAACATTCAGCAACGTCCTGTATGATCAACACTGATCAGTGTTCCATATCTCTGATGAACACTCACCAAGGTCCTATACAATCAACACGCAGCAACGTCCTGTATGATCAACACTGATCAGTGTTCCATATCTCTGATTAACACTCACCAAAGGTCCTATACAACCAACACTCAGCAACGTCCTGTATGATCAACACTGATCAGTGTTCCATGTCTCTGATTAACACTCACCAAGGTCCTATACAACCAACACTCAGCAACGTCCGGTATGATCAACACTGATCAGTGTTCCATATCTCTGATGAACACTCACCAAGGTCCTATACAATCAACACTCAGCTGTGTCCTATATCATCCATACAACTGTCTGATCCACACACATCAATGCAGTACACCATCATATAACTGTCCTTAACACACATCAATGCATTACATCATCACATAACTGTACTTGATCAACACACATCAATGCAGTACACCATCACATAACTGTCCTAATCAACACACATCAATGCAGCACACCATCATACAACTGTCCTTGATGACTTTTCAAGCTATTTACACCAAGTTCCCACCTACCAGGGACTCTGTACAGCGAGTAACATCTTCCCATTATCACCCATTCAGCAATCATTTGATGACATGTTGCCCTCCTCCCCCACGCCATCCCCACTCCCTTCCTTCTCTTTTACTCATGTATTGCCCCCACCCCCACCCCCCCAACACACCCCATCCCCACCCCCTTTCTCCATCCCCCCACAGAGACACAAGTCACAAACTGTCAACAGACCCAACACAGATCATCACAAAAGAACTGTACATGTTGTTCCCATCCTCCCTGGACTCTTCACGTCCCAAGTCCCTTGTGTCCAGCTCCACATCATCACAGGAAAGTGCCACTTTTAAGTCTTCTGGTCCCCGTGTCATCAATTCACGTGCCGCACACATCAGTCTTCCAGCTCAGCACCATCACCATGAGAGCCACATTTGTCTCATGGTTCCACGTCACCACCTTATGTGCCACACTGTAGTCTTTGAGTGTCACTTAATCACCTCTGCCACATTTCAGTCTATGTTACCACATCATCATCTTATGTGCCACACCACATCACCACCTTATGTGCCACACTGTAGTCTTTGAGTGTCACATAATCACCTCTGCCACATTTCAGTCTGTGTTACCACATCATCATCTTATGTGCCACCTTTCAGTCTTGCAGTTCCACACAATGGCCATATGAAGCACATTCCTGGCATAAGCACCGTGTCACTTCATTACATGTCATGTTTCAGATTGTCCCCATACTATCTTGTGTCATAACCGTCTTGATAGTCCCATATCACATCACGTGCCACATACAAGTCTAATGGCCCCAAATCATCTAATTATGTGCCACATAGAAGTCTTATGGTCCCATATCATCACATATTGTGCCATATATTAGTCCTTTAGCCATCAATTTTCTGCCACATAACAGTCATGCAGTCTCCACATCATGTGCCACATACCAGTCCTGTAGTCATCACATCATGTGCCACATACCAGTCCTGTCATTATCATATGATTTGCAACATACCAGTCCTGCTGTCTTCAGATCATGTGCCACATATCAGTCCTGATGTTATCACATCATGCCCCACCTACCAGTCCTGTGGTTATCATATAATGTGCTACATATCAGTTCTGCAGTTATCACATCATGTGTGACATACCATCCTGTAACGATGGCATCACTGCCACATACCAGTGAAGTAGTCGTAACATCATGTGACATATATCAGTCCTCTTATCATTACATCATGTTTTATGTACCAATCCTGCTGTCATTGCATCATATGCCTCATTTCAGTCCTGTCCTCATCACACCATTGCCACATACCAGTCCTGTTGTCATCACATCATGTGTCACGTTTCAGTCCTGTCCTCATCTCATCATGTCCCACATACCAGTCCTGTTGTCACCACCGCATCATACGCCACATTTCAGTCCTGTCCTCATTTCATCATGTCCCACATACCAGTCCTGTTGTCACCGCATCATACGCCACATTTCAGTCCTGTCCTCATCATCATCATGTCCCACATACAGTCCTGTTGTCACCGCATCATACGCCACATTTCAGTCCTGTCCTCATCTCATCACACATGCAACATACCAATCCTGTAATAATCACATCTATATGTTCTACATACCAGTCCTGTTGTCATGTTCTACATACCAGTCCTGTTGTCATGTTCTACACATACCAGTCCTGTTGCCATGTTCTACACACCAGTCCTGTTGTCACATTCAACATACCAGTCCTGTTGTCATGTTCTACATACCAGTCCTGTTGTCACATTCTACACACCAGTCCCTTTGTCATGTTCTACATACCAGTCCTGTTGTCATGTTCTACACATACCAGTCCTGTTGTCATGTTCTACATACCAGTCCCTTTGTCATGTTCTACATACCAGTCCCTTTGTCATGTTCTACACACCAGTCCTGTTGTCACGTTCTACATACCAGTCCTGTTGTCATGTGTTCTACACACCAGTCCTGTTGTCATGTTACAGATACCAGTCCTGTTGTCATGTTCTACACACCAGTCCTGTTGTCATGTTCTACATACCAGTCCTGTTGTCATGTTCTACACATACCAGTCCTGTTGTCATGTTCTACACATACCAGTCCTGTTGTCACATTTAACATACCAGTCCTGTTGTCATGTTCTACAGATACCAGTCCTGTTGCCATGTTCTACACACCAGTCCTGTTGTCATGTTCTACACACCAGTCTGTTGCCATGGTCTACACATACCAGTCCTGTTGCCATGTTCTACATACCAGTCCTGTTGTCATGTTCTACACATACCAGTCCTGTTGTCACATTCTATATACCAGTCCTGTTGCCATGTTCTACACACCAGTCCTGTTGTCATGTCATGTTCTACACACCAGTCCTGTTGCCATGTTCTACATACCAGTCCTGTTGTCACGTTCTACACAAGTCCTATTGTCATATATTCTACACATACCAGTCCTGTTGTCACGTTCTACAGATACCAGTCCTGTTGTCATGTTCTACATACCAGTCCTATTGTCATATTCTACACATACCAGTCCTGTTGTCGCATTCTACAGATACCAGTCCTGTTGCCATGTTCTACAGATACCAGTCCTGTTGCCATGTTCTACAGATACCAGTCCTGTTGCCATGTTCTACAGATACCAGTCCTGTTGCCATGTTCTACACATACCAGTCCTGTTGTCATGGTCTACACATACCAGTCCTGTTGCCATGTTCTACATACCAGTCCTGTTGCCATGTTCTACATACCAGTCCTGTTGCCATGTTCTACATACCAGTCCTGTTGCCATGTTCTACCAGTCCTGTTGTCATGTCTCTACATACCAGTCCTGTTGTCATGTTCTACACATACCAGTCCTGTTGTCATGTTCTCACACACCAGCCCTGTTATCATCATGTTCTACATACCAGTCCTGTTGCCATGTTCTACATACCAGTCCTGTTGCCATGTTCTACATACCAGTCCTGTTGTCATGTTCTACACATACCAGTCCTGTTGTCATGTTCTACATACCAGTCCTGTTGTCATGTTCTACACATACCAGTCCTGTTGTCACGTTCTACATACCAGTCCTGTTACCATGTTCTACACATACCAGTCCTGTTGCCATGTTCTACACATACCAGTCCTGTTGCCATGTTCTACATACCAGTCCTGTTGTCATGTTCTACACATACCAGTCCTGTTGTCATGGTCTACATACCAGTCCTGTTGTCGTGTTCTACACATACCAGTCCTGTTGTCATGGTCTACACATACCAGTCCTGTTGCCATGGTCTACATACCAGTCCTGTTGCCATGTTCTACACACCAGTCCTGTTGCCATGTTCTACACACCAGTCCTGTTGCCATGTTCTACACACCAGTCCTGTTGCCATGTTCTATGTACCAGTCCTGTTGCCATGTTCTACGTACCAGTCCTGTTGTCATGTTCTACATATACCAGTCCTGTTGTCACAGTCTACGTACCAGTCCTGTTGTCACGGTCTACGTACCAGTCCTGTTGTCACAGTCTACGTACCAGTCCTGTTGTCATGTTCTACATACCAGTCCTGTTGTCATGTTCTACATACCAGTCCTGTTGCCATGTTCTACATACCAGTCCTGTTGTCACTTTCTACATACCAATACTGTCATCATCATATCATGTGCCACTAACCAGTCCTGTAGCCTTCGTATCATATGCCACATACCAGTCCTGCTGTGGCCATATGATGGCACCATGTGTGAAGAGTTCCACTTAATGTGCACTGCTGCCACAATCCACCAGGGACAGGGAGGGGCAGGAGGGTGGGAGGGGCTGGAGGGTGGGTGGGTGGGAGAGTTGCTGGTTGTGGTTGCGGTGGTGAGGTGCAGGGAAAGGGCACTGGGAGTTCCTCCCCACTCAGAGCCAGCCCTTCTACAGCCTGTAGGAACTATGGCAGCAACACCACCATCTGGACCATCAACAACTGACCTGCTGCACCCTTCTGCTGTTCACACCTGTAGGATGCAACCAATAACAGCCTAGTTGCGCGCGCGCGCGTGTGTGTGTGTGTGTGTGTGTATGTGTGTGTGTGTGTGTGTGTGTGTGTGTGTGTGCATGTGTGTGTCTGTGTGTGTGCATGTGTTTGTGTCTGTGTGTTGTGCGCAGCTTGGGAATCACTTGGTGCATGAGGAGAGGTCAGGGGGCACTCGGCGGATGACGGCGGAGGTCTGCTCATGATCATCATCTGACGAAGTGTTGCCCAGCATGCTGGCCTTCATGTAGAACATGTCCACTGTAACACAGTGAACAGACATCACACATCATACCTCATCCACTGTTACAAAAGTCATACACCACACAAAAACATGTCACCTACTGTATCAGTACACAGTGACTGCATATAATCTGTCATCCACTGTAACACAGTACCCGGGCAACTACGTATCTTTTGTCTTCTTCGGTAAAAACATTACACACAAATTACACATCCACATAATAAAGTACACATGCATGTCAATCACAGCATCACATCACAAACTAAAGTTACAATTCACTACCACATAGAGTGTACAGGAAGTATAAAATTTATCTTTTTCTGCACACAGGGAATACAGTTACCTCTGCAAGACACAACACTTCAGGAATATTATACAGGCAATTCATCACAGCCTCCAAATCCTATGATCACAAATTCTTTTAATCTTCTCATATAAATATGCGTTTTGTAATTCTATCACAAATCCAGATAACTATATCTAGAAATATGCTCTCCTGAGGAGAGTAGAACAGAATCTGCCTTCCTTGTTATGTGTCAAGCATGATCCAAATTTACAGTTGAAAATGCTGCCATAGGTTGTTAGTTGAAAAGGTCATCATATGTTATCAGTTGAATATTATCATCTGCTGTCTGCTGAAAACATTGACGTATGCTGTCAGCTGAAAATATCGTTTATTTTCAGTTTAAAATGTTGTCATATTGTCAGTTGAAAAGGTTATCATTTGAAGTCCATTGAACATGTTGTCATGTGTTGTCAGTTGAAAATGTCATTTGTTTTCAGTCAAAAATATTGTCACTTGCTGTCGCAAACATACAGATGAAGAAGTCATCACAAACTTACTCTTGGGAATTTTGGGGAAATCCAGCTTGCGCTTGAAAGCAACTGAAAGGAAATCAACAAGGTAATGGTTGTAGTTCTGCAACAATGTCATGCTTTTAATTGCAAGCTGCAATCAACACAGACAACACAACATACACAACTCACAAAAGAATCAAGAAACTTTAATTCTTTGATCCCTTAGTTTCAGGACCTAGGGGATTAGCAACAACAAACTCTAAGCTGTATGACAAGAATTCAAACCTAAAAGAACAATGAATCATTCTCAGTTGGCAATTTGACAAATAATGTAAATATTTGACAGTAAGTACACTTACACAAAACACAAACACACACATGCACGCAGGCACACATATAGACACATCTGTGCACACATACACACATGGTTCATGCCTTCTCCATGGGCCCTTCTTGCCCATGTCCCCAAAACCACGAGTGAATAATTTGCCTCCACTGGCCCCTTTGGCATCCAATCCCAGACTTAAGCAACTGAAGATGAAGCATGTTAAACTTTAATTGTCAGAATCAATCAGCTTTATGGGGTTACAACGTCAGAGCACTACAGAAATGCTTTCACAGGACTCGCTGCTTTATGGTGTAACCTGGGAAACGCTGTTACTAAAACCCCAGACAATAAGCTTCTGGCTAGAAGTTGCATCCACCTAGAGCATAGGTAAGGGCACATGAAGTCCAGGCTATCTGTGCCAGTGTGCCCTCTGGCCTAGCACTGCAGTGGCTGACACATTGTATATGCAGGAAACAGGAAGTCAGAGGCAACTTTTGGACAGTTCTTTCCAAGAACACGTCTGGAGATATGCAGACACTTGAATGTCTCAGGAACATTGAAGTAGCTCAGCTTCAACACACCTCTGCCTGTTACCCACTGACCCTATTCATTTTTTGGCGAACTTGCGACTTGGCATCGCATGCATTCTGCCATGCCCTTTTTCTGCATCTTTTTTGTTTGAACATTTTCAATGTGCCCTTTAGCTTTTGTGTGTGTGTGTGTGTGTGTGTGTGTGTGTGTGTGTGTGTGTGTGTGTGTTTTATGGTATGCTTGTGTTGTAATGTTCATACCCTCTCATCCCAGTATATCTGGGCAGAGGGTCTTCATCTCCTGATTTTGTGCATTGGTCGTTTACTTTTGGGTGGTCTGTATTTTCTTATACAGGTATTCCTATTGCTTGACACCTTGTACCATTCTCTTAATGAGAACAGAGACTCTTTTTCACCTCAAGACTAAACATGAAGACACCTAGCGTAAGGTCCCTAGTGACCTTTGACACCCAGTTTTAAGTACAGGGGCACTGTTCAGATCTTTAGGTGAGCCTGCTTCCCACCATGCTTTTTCAATATTTCTGGCATTTATTTGGACTGGTAAGCATGAGAAAAAGAAATTTTATGACATACTCACCTGCCAAAAAAACAGGATGCTCTCCCACCTCCCCACTTTGCCATGAAAAGAACCTAACTGGTAGGGGTGGCATAGTTAGCTCCTTGCTCTCCCCATCTTCTTTTTTATCCTGATAATTTTGGAGTGTTCCATGCCAGGTATAGATAAGGCATTTGTTTGAACAGGTGAGCTTATCATGAAACTACTTTTAGTAGTAAACTTCCCATTAATTTAATTAGTAAAAAGGCAGAAAAAAAGGGAGATGGAGACCCTATTACAAACCTCTCCCTCTTTATTGCTCTTCCCATATATCATCATGCTGATGATCAGAATCGGAAAATCTGGGTCCACACAACCCTACCAGCTGCTGCTGTTACTGCATTAGAGTGGGCTACACCGATGAAGACTGCCCTACACTTCAACAGGGCAGCCAGCACACCACCAACTTCAGACTGATAGCCTTCCACCCTCAAAAACCAGTACTCCTGCCTGCCTGATGTTCCCATCACAGATTAATGGTCAATTAGCAAACACTATCTGGGACACTGAGGCTACTGCTACTTTTGTGGGGAAGCGATTAGTCCATCAATAAACACCACACCAGCCAAGCTGGGTGACAATGATGGGAAGACAATGTGAAATAAGGAAACAGCTCTAATCCATATTTCACACTTTATTTCCAGGGCAAAATATGGGCAGTGGCACTCGACAACCAAACAAACATCATCCTCATCAGTGATAACGTCAAGTTTGAGACAGCACAAGTGAGCAGACAGCTGTTGAGTTGCTGAGGGAAATGGTTGGGGCAGTCACCAGATGGAATGGAGCAAAGCAACAGGCGTTCTCACCATACCGCTAAGCCCATGGATAATGAGCTGGCCTCTATGGTGACTACACCAAATAATGGAGAAGAGGAGGCAGATTACTACCTGGCCTGGGACCTGTAGCATTTCCCTGAGTAGTATTTAATGCTGGAAGGGGTCAGAAAATAAGCCATGGGAAGACTTGGTCCCAACAAGTGGTGTTTCCAGACAAGCTGCAACCAACATTTCTCATGATGGAACACAGTATCCCCTTGGCCGCTCATATGGATACCAGCTAATAACAGCAAAATGGGCTAAACAGCTCAACTGACATCTCTGTTGTTGCCTTTTTCATGAGCATACGCACCATGATTGTTGGTGTTCAGCTTAATCTTCTTAACCTTTTTTCTTTAAAATTAGTCCTACCCTTTTACTGACATTCTGTCCACTGTCGTTCAGTTATCATCTCCTTTGCGTAGTTTCTTTTCATCACCACTTTATTTTTTTCTCTTTGAAAATTTGTACTTCTTTACACCTCCCCTCAGTTTAGAGGGAATAAAGGCAGAAGGGCAGAAGTGAAGATTTAATGGCATTTTTTGGGGGGGGGGGGGCTAGAATACCTAATTTTTTTCTTTTTTTTTTTGCTTGAAATTAAGTGCATCCTTTTTTTTCGCCATAAATTCCCACTTGTCATGTCACAAATTAAAAAGAGTACACAAAAGTCTTCCTGTGGTCTGTTGTATTCTAGGTTTTGAGAGACTATCCTTAAATTCCTAGGCAGGATCAACATGAGGGCAGAAGTAGCCATATTCAAACTGAAATGAGTTTGAGAGAAAATGGGACAGACCCGAGGATTGTCACACTAATGTACACACTTGAGGTGAGCGTTAGAGGAAAACTGAGCAGATATAAGGACTGAAGCAACCATGTCCAGACAGTGAGCATCAGAGGAAAAAAAAAAGAAGACTTAACCAGCCATGTTTTTCAGCATGCATTTTCAGACTGACCATGTGCGTCACAGTAAAGAGGACCAACCTGTGGAGGAGACCATCAGCGTGTCTTGTACACCTGTCTCATGCGTTCCATGTTGAGACGACTGACGTGGCCGTGCTCCACCATGGGCAGGGGGTAATCCTTTCCCACAATGCACTTGGCTGCTTTCTGCACAGACTCTGGGGCCGTCCATGGGCTCGTAGATATACTGGGTGGGAATGTACTTTAACACTGGCAGGTAGTGTCTGTAGATCCCAAAACACCTCGATTTCTAATCACAGCCATAACAATCATCATTACTGCATAAGTGATACAGATACTACATTCATATTGTGTCACATAGCGCAGGTCATCTCAATGGGTGAAACAGAAAAATAGTAAGAAGCACGAAGGTTAGGTCAAGGGGCAGAGACCCTTTTAGGAAGGCAGCAGGGCGCAGGGAGGAGGGGGCAAAACCCCCTGAAGCTTCAATGTTTGTGCCCCCTAGACAGGAATAATCTGGGCATTTGGAGGCACCTTCTTCCTTTTTACTTAGCAAATCACAAGCACACCACGATCACATATTATATTTTAGAACAAAATATTACGAAGTTCATTTAACACAAGCTGCTGCAGGTACAAACTTCTCAGAGCATTTCCTGTCAGTTCTTAACCATATTCTGTGGTTACCGCTTATAAAATCCTGACAGAGGTTAATTTTGACCTAAGAAATAAACCCAACCTGTCGTACGCTTTGTAAGAAAGACTGAAAGTGCATCATTTTCTCATGGAGGTGGAGGAAAGGGCTACACAGCTGAACTGAACGCAGGTATTCATTAGTATATTTATGAAAGATTTCACCATCATACAACACTGATAATGATATTTGCTGGCATAAAATAAGAAAATATGTACAACTTCTATAATCATCACTTAGCACATCCTTTCCCAAATCCTCAGCACAAAGCAAAAGCAAGAGAGAAAAGAGAGACAGAATTTGCGTGTTTTGTATATTCCAGTTTCTGGGGGTTTTTTTTTTTCTTTTCTTAGAGCTGGTGCCTAGTTACGCTGAACTGAGTTGATGCCTGCTAACTAAATGATGCATTATAGACTATTACCTGTTGTCTGGTCTTTCTGACGCCTCACAATGGAAGCATCGCCTTGCCCATCACCACCATCTTTGTCAGGGCCTCTAATTTCAATTCATTCCCACATTATACTGTTAAAAACTGGATCAAAATCATGAAAGTATCCTCATTCAGCTGAATGAATTGCATTCGCATTGTGATTGTTGACCAACTGAAAAAAGTGTCAACACATGCTAACATGTTACCAAAGGAAGGCCAGCTTGGCCTGGATTAGCACAGGGATGGTGCCTTCAGAACAACTTTACTGAAATATTAAAACAAAACACACAAAAGCAAATCAACCCCAACACACAGCTATTTCCAGATCTCCCGGGAAAAAAAAAAAAAAATCTAATTCTGGTTTCCTGATTTTCCTGACGCGTGGTTTGATCTATACCTCACGTGTCTCTGTACCTCCTTCTAAACCTGCGGATCATGAGGGACAGATGTCACCTCTACTGTTTGTCTCCTTCCTGACAAGTCTGTTATGAAGAAGAGGGGGGAAGAGGGGAGGGGGGGGGGGGGAGGAGGGTAGGGGGGGGGGGGGGGGGGCATATCACCTGACAAAATCTCCTGTGGGGTCAGCTCTTTTTCCGAAGTTGACTGGGCAGTAACAGTGGAAGAACTGCTGGAAGAAGGCGCTGCAGGACAACCACATCAGGTGCCAGCATTGACGCTCCAGTCCACGTCCAGAAGTAGTTCGTCAAACACCTGACGACATGCAGAATCAGGAACATCACAGTTCGTTCATTTACACACAGCACCAGGAACATCCCAGTTTTCTTCATTACACACAGCACCTGATAAATCACAGTTCGTTCATTACACACAGCACCAGGTAAATCATTTCTTCATTACACACACACAGTTCACCAGGTAAATCACAGTTCGTTCTTTTACACACACAGCACCAGGAACATTCCAGTTTCAGTTTTCATTACACACAGCACCAGGTAAATCACAGTTCGTTCATTACACACAGCACCAGGTAATCAGTTTCTTCATTACACACAGCACCAGGTAAATCACAGTTCGTTCATTTGCACACAGCACCAGGAACATCCCAGTTTCTTCATTACAAACAGCACCAGGTAAATCACAGTTCGTTCATTTACACACAGCACCAGGAATATCCCAGTTTTCTTCATTACACACAGCACCAGGTAAATCACAGATTGTTCATTACACACAGCACCAGGTAAATCACAGTTCGTTCATTACACACAGCACCAGGTAAATCAGTTTCTTCATTACACACAGCACCAGGTAAATCACAGTTCATTCATTACACACAGCACCAGGTAAATCACAGTTTCTTCATTACACACAGCACCAGGTAAATCACATTTCATTCATTACACACAGCACCAGGTAAATTAGTTTCTTCTTTACACACAGCACCAGGTAAATCACAGTTCATTCATTACACACAGCACCAGGTAAATCAGTTTCTTCATTACACACAGCACCAGGCAAATCACAGTTCATTACACACAGCACCAGGTAAATCACAGTTTCTTCATTACACACAGCACCAGGTAAATCACAGTTTCTTCATTACACATAGTGCCAGGAACATCCCAGTTTCTTCATTACACACACAGCACCAGGTAAATCACAGTTCGTTCATTACACACAGTGCCACATTTATCGTAGCTTTTTGGTTGTATCCAGTATTTGGTTACACATAGCATCAGGTACAACACTCTTTGCACATCATGTACAGGACTAGGTTAATTACAGTTGCTCCATTACACAAAGCCCAAGATATATCAGTTTGCTCATTACACAAAGAGAAACAAACATCACAGTTTGTTCATTACTTACATCACCACATAAATCAGTTTCTTCATTTTACACAGAACCGCATACATCAAAGTTTCTTCACTATACATCATTTTTTTCATCACACACACTTTCGTTTAATCATTACATACAGCATCGGATACATCAGTTTGTCCATTACACACAGTACCAGGTACATCAGTTTTGTTCATTACACACAGCATCAGCTTCATCAGTCTGTACATTACATACAATACAAAGTACATCAGTCGTTCATTACATACAGTACCAAGTACATCAGTCTGTTCATTACACAGTTTGTCCAATACCCACAATGTAAAACACATCAGTCTGATCAACATGCACATCACCAGGTCCATCATTTTGTTCAATACATACAACACAAAACACATCAGTTTGGTCATTACACACTACACCAGGTACATCACTTTGTTCATTACACACAGCATAAAAATCCTACTTTGTTCATTACACACAATACTAACTACACCACAATTTTTAACAATATTTTTAATATTTTTAATGATATACTTGTTTATAATTTGTTGTAATATGTGAATTTTGATGATGGCACCACTAACAAATTTTCCTTCTAGTCTATGAGGACAAACAAATATAGTGTATCATGTATATTGTGTTACACAAAGCACTGGGTACATCACCGTTTCTCCATTAAATAGTGCCAGGTACACCTAAGTTTTTTCATTACACATAATGCCTAGTACATAACAAAATTTTCAGTCACACACAGTGTACACATACATAAGGTTTTTGTTGGTTACACAAAGGGACAGCTACGTTACAGTTTTTTTTTTTTTTTTTCTTTTGCTGTCCCAAGCTCTGCGCCACCTCAGAGGCAGTGCACCCATGCCGCTCATTCCTACACCCCGTCCACAGCCACAGCCCAGTCGGCCCCGCCACAGCCCCGGCACCAGCAATCCACAGGGAACAGTCAATGTCAAGTCGTCAAGAGGCAACCCACCGGAGGAGACACTGCACTGCTGCCGAGTCACTTCAGTGGTGTTCAGTGGCGCCTGTTCTGATCTAATATACGCAGGACACCACTTGCTAAGCCCCTTACTGACAAAAATAATTGCTTAGTCACGGAGCCGGCGTGAGTGAGCTCTCCCTCCGGAGGGCGCCACCACGTCCGTCCAGCGACAGCCCTCTCATGGACTCGCCGATACCGGTGACCCCGATGGAACCAAAACTAAGGCCACAGACGTGGAGAGGACATCGAAATTGAGGTACCATGAGAGCAGTGCATGAAGGACCACAGAATTTGAGATTTTTTTTTTTTTCATGCTGATCGATGACAATGAGGATGAGAAAGATGATGCTACGGATTTCCATTTCAGTCCGAGACTACATGACAGGGCTGTACTCTACGCTTCCTTTCATAATATATCCCAGCGTCAACCAGGCCCGAGAGATACAGGCACCTGCAGTGTTGGTCAGGAAATTTGAGCAACACTCTCAGAAACGCATCCATTAAGTGGATGAAACTCGACTGTGTGGTCCCAGTCTTCCCAACTGAGTCCGCAGCAACTCAACTCTGGGTAGGAGCTGGTCGGGGCAGAAAAACCCACATGACTTCTGATGGGATTCGAACCCACACCCTCCCAGCAGGAGTCCGTGACGCTAACCACTTCGCCACGACAGCTGGTACGTCACAGTTTATTAGTTACACTAAGCAGCAGGCACACTACTTCTGTTTATTACACACAGTACCAGGTACATCACAGTTTGTTAGTTACACTCAGCAGCAGGTACATTACTTTCGTTCATTATATACAGTACCAGGCGCATCAAAGTTGCTGTTACACACCGTTTGCTGACGACACACACCTGTTTACACCCAAAACTTGTAGCGGTGTGCTTTCCAACTAAAATGAGAGTACTTTTTTACAAAGTGTATACACATGTTCCAATCTTTTTGTACAAGCATGGAGGAGAGGTGTGTGTGTGTGTGGGGGGGGGGGGGGGGGGGGGGGGGGGGGGGAGTCATTTCAATCTATGACTTCACTCAGCAAAGGCAAACTGCACACAGGTATACCTGATCCACCACCATTAGTAAGTTTTTCCCGATACAAACTACTTTCAAACTTCATTCACCAGCATACTATGGCACAAATGCCGATTCTCTTGCCACCTTTTTTTTTTTTTTTAAAAGATATTTCTTTATTTTCAGAACCCACAGCCCCTACTATTGTTCCAATATCTGCATCTACAGTCCCTGCTATTGTTCCAACATCTGCATCTACAGTCCCTGCCATTGTTCCAAATATCTGCATCTACAGTCCCTGCTACTGTTCTAACATGTATATCTCCATCTACAGTCCCTGCTACTGTTCTAACATGTATATCTCCATCTACAGTCCCTGCTACTGCTCTATCATATCTCCCATCTACAGTCCCTGCTACTGCTCTATCATATCTCCCATCTACAGTCCCTGCTACTGCTCTATCATATCTCCCCATCTACAGTCCCTGCTACTGCTCTATCATATCTCCCATCTACAGTCCCTGCTACTGCTCTATCATATCTCCCATCTACAGTCCCTGCTACTGCTCTATCATATCTCCCATCTACAGTCCATGCTACTGCTCTATCATATCTCCCATCTACAGTCCCTGCTACTGCTCTATCATATCTGCATCTACAGTCCCTGCTACTGTTCTATCATATCTCCCATCTACAGTCCCTGCTACTGCTCTATCATATCTGCATCTACAGTCCCTGCTACTGTTCTATCATATCTCCCATCTACAGTCCCTGCTACTGCTCTATCATATCTGCATCTACAGTCCCTGCTACTGCTCTAACATGTATATCTCCATCTACAGTCCCTGCTACTGTTCTAACATATCTGCATCTACAGTCCATGCTACTGCTCTATCATATCTCCATCTACAGTCCCTGCTACTGCTCTATCATATCTGCATCTACAGTCCCTGCTACTGCTCTATATATCTGCATCTACAGTCCCTGCTACTGTTCTAACATATCTGCATCTACAGTCCCTGCTACTGCTCTATCATATCTCCCATCTACAGTCCCTGCTACTGCTCTATCATATCTCCCATCTACAGTCCCTGCTACTGCTCTATCATATCTCCCATCTACAGTCCCTGCTACTGCTCTATCATATCTCCCATCTACAGTCCCTGCTACTGCTCTATCATATCTCCATCTACAGTCCCTGCTACTGCTCTATCATATCTCCCATCTACAGTCCCTGCTACTGTTCTAACATATCTCCATCTACAGTCCCTGCTACTGCTCTACTGCTCTATCATATCTCCATCTACAGTCCCTGCTACTGCTCTATCATATCTCCATCTACAGTCCCTGCTACTGCTCTATCATATCTCCATCTACAGTCCCTGCTACTGCTCTATCATATCTCCATCTACAGTCCCTGCTACTGCTCTATCATATCTCCATCTACAGTCCCTGCTACTGCTCTATCATATCTCCCATCTACAGTCCCTGCTACTGTTCTAACATATCTGCATGTTGTCAAACGTACAGACGCATCCAGATGCAACTTTGTGTCTAAAAGTTATTAAGAGTTGTTGTTGTTCTTCGGTCACAGAGCACAGGTACAGTAGTTACACACCGCAAGTGCAATTACCATTCAAAACTTCATCTCCAGATTTTTTTTTTTTTTTTGACATTCTTTTCTTTTCAGGTTGTCATAGTCATCATACTTTCACCAAACACATACAAAATATGGTGAAACTGTATAGGTAAACAGTCTGTACACGTAGAACCAGGTACACTACAGTTTGCTGATGAAAGAGAGTACCAGGTTCATCACAGTTTGTTGATTACACATAGTGCCAGGTATATCAGCTTGCTGATTACACATAGTGCCAGGTGCATTACAGTTCATCACACAAAGTGTCAGATACATCACACTTCGATGACTACACATAGCTCCAAGTATATCACAGTTCACTGGTAACACACAACTGCATGGACTGCACCTTGGCAGCAACATGGATTTGATGAGAGGTGAACAACTTCATGAATAAGAATGTCTGTCATATAATCTGAAAACAGATGAAGATCATACACTGGGAGAACTGATCTTCCGCAAGACAAGGACGGTATTCAACATAAGCTGTGGAGGTGTTGGTAATATGCTGCTCTTCCCCTGTCCCTCCAAACACCAGAGAATTAAGGGGAGTTAATGTCATACCTTCATGCCTTCCTCCCAGGAGATCCAGAGGTCGCCCCGCGTGAGGAAACAGGCCACAGCATGCCGAGCCAGGTGATGGATCCATCCCTCCTTCTTCAGCTGTACCATGATGGCGTCAATCCACGGGAACCCTGTCTGTCCCTGTGCCACAAAAACCACATTGTGTATTAAACACCACACCACCTAATGTATCATGCCACACCACATCATGCATCACATCACGCCACATGATGAATCACACCACACACCACACCCATGGTGCACCACACCACATAATGTACCATGATGTCAGTCCACAAGAACAACTCACTTTGTTCCTGTATCACAACACACACACACACTGTGTACCAAACCATACCACATTTATCACACCACACCACACCACACTGTTTACCAGATCACACAGTGTACCATGATGGCGTCAATCCACAGAAACCCTGTCTATCCCTGTTCTACACCAAACCACACCATATTGTGTATTACGCCTCACCACATGTTATACCACATCACACCACATTGTGTACCACACCACACCATGATATGTACCATGATTACATCAATCCCTGGTAACCCTGTTTCTGTTTCTGTAAGCTTCCCATTTCTGGCCATCCACATTCGTTCTTTTCTCCATGTCATGTCCACGCAGGTGTGTGCCTAATTAGTTGTCTTCTTCGCACTGACCTACATGGCATATGTCTTAACTGTTCTGTCAAAGAGCCTAACACTACTACGGTAACAGAACAATCTATGGTACTCAATGCAAAGTTCATCTGAATGTATTACACTGAATTTTCACACACACACACACACACACACACACACACACACACACACACACACACACACACACACACACACACACACACACACACACACACGCACGCACACACACACATACACACAGAGGTACCTCCGCCCACTTGGCCAGGGCCTCGGGGTTATGGTCCCAGGGGATCTGAACACACATGGTGTTGCCGAGCATGCGGTCGAAGTGGGGGTTGTTGGTGGCGGCGCAGTAGAAGAACTCGCGCCACAGCAGCTGGCCATGTAGCGCCAGGGGAGGGTCCTGACCTTTCTTCACCTGCAGAACCACACACCTCCCACTGTCTTTTACCTGTACTTTTTCCCACTGTCTTTACCTGTACCTTTTCCACACTGTCTTTACCCGTACCTTTTCCCACTGTCTTTACCTGTATCTTTATCAAAGTCTTTTTACCTGTATCTTTATTCTGTTTTCAACCTGTATCTTTATCGCGCTGTCAATCCCTATTTCTTAATCACTGCCTTTACCTGTACACTTTTCGCTGTCTTTACCTGTATCTTTATCACTGTTTTTCTCACTGTCTTTATCATTATCTTTACCATTACCAGTACATCTCTCTTAAACACTGTCTTTTTTCTTGTATCATCAACTTTGTCTTTACCTGCATCTTTATCACTGTATTTGCTGTGGCTTTATCATTGCTTTTCCCTGTATCTTTATCACTTTCTTTACTTATATATTCATTATTGTCTCTCTTTGTGGATTTATCACACTGTCTTTCCCTCCATCTTTCTTACTTTCTTTACTCATCTATTTATAATAAATGTCTTTACCTGTATCTTTGTCATTCTTTCATCTGTATCTTTAAGACTGTCTTTACCTACATCTCTATCACTGTGTTTTATCACCACCTTTCCCTGTATCTTTCTCACTGTCTTTACCTGTATCTTTATCATTGTCTGTCCTTGTGTCTTTATCACATTGTCTTTCCTGTATTTTTATGTCTGTCTTTATCTTTACCTTTATCAGTGTCTTAACTTGTATCTTTGTCACTCTCTTCATCTGTATCTTTATCATTGTCTTTACCTGTATCTTCATCACTGTCTTTCTCTGTTTGTCACTCTCTTCATTTGTATCTATATCACCATCTTCACCTTTTTCTTAATCAACATCCTTACCTGTACATCTTTATTAACATCTTTCTTTGTATTTTCATGACACCATCCTTCCCTATATTTTCATTACCATCTTTACCTGTATCTGTATCAATGTCTATACCTTTATCACTCTCTTTACCTGTATTGTTACCACTCTCTCGCCTTGTATCTTTATGAATTCCTTCCCTTCTATCTTTATCGCTCTCTTTATCTGTATCTTTACCACTGTATTTCCTTACACCTTAATCACCATCTTTCCTTGTATCAGCAGTACCCCTGTTTCATCAGAGAAAAGTGAAAAAAAAAAAAAAAAAGCCTGCGACAAGAGGAGGAGATCAGCCACAGCCCATTTCCCCTAAGGGAGAGAAATCAGACTGACCTTTTTGTAGAGTTCGGTGAGTTTCCAGTAGAAGACACGAGGGGAGAGACAACCGAAGCGCAGGTAAGGACTGAGCCCCGTCTGACTGGGGAACAGAGACTGGGGACTCATCTTGGGACGTTCAAAACTGGCCACCCAGGCCTAGGGAAAAGCAAAACAAACCAAACCAAACAAAACAAAGACATGAATTAAAAAGAACACACACTTGTAAACAAAATACATGCACGAAATCAACAAAGAACAAGCACATTCATAAAATCAGCAAAACAGCAAATACATTCATAAAAGCAAAAAAGAGAAAAAATACATTCATGAAAATAAAAAAAAACACATTCATGCAACAACAAAGAGCAAATGCATTTCATACAAAACACAGAGCAAGCACATTTCATAAATACAAAGAAAAACGAATTTCGTACAAAACAACAAAGAACTCCACAATTCATAAAAACAAATCACACCCACACACATAAAAGAGAATGAGCACATTTCATAAAAAAACAAAGAACAAACATGTTTCACAAAAGCAACAAAGAACACACATTTCTTCAACAAAACAAAGAACACACACACATTTCTTCAACAAAACAAAGAACACATTCGTCAATAAAAGCAACAAAGAACAAGTAAATAGGGTAAAAAAAAAAACATGCAGAAAATCCTAAACAATTTTTTTTTTAAAACACACCCACATCAATACAAAAAACAAACAAAGAACAAACATGTTCATAAAAAGAACAAAGTACAAATGTGTTCATAAAAAGGGACAAAGTACAAATATGCGAACAAAAGCAGCCAATAACCACAAAGACCCATCTCACCTTTCTTTCCAGGTGACGGTAGATACGGGCCAGGGCTTCAGATTCACCCCCACAAAACTTGGCTGGGCCCAGGCCATCAGCATCAAAGCCTGAACAGTTTTCAGACAATATTGAAATCTATGTATCTGTTGACTTTTCAAAATGCTATACCTATCAAGTCGTGCTGATGGTGACCAGCACTACTGAACTTCTTTCTATTTTCATTCGTTCACTTCTTTTCCGCTGTTATCATTACCATTGTTACTCTTATCATTATTACTATTATCATTCATATTTATCATTATTATCAGCATTTCCCCAGTTAGTACTGTATTCATCAGTATCATTCTCATTTTCATCACTGTCATCATCATTGTTGTTACTAGTGCTGTTAGTGTAGTATTACTCTTATCATTATCATCATTATTATTATTATCATTATTATTACTTTACCAGTATTACTACGTTATCATTATTATTTTCATTATCATTATTGATCAATAATTCCTATGTTGTCTTCTGAACAGCCATTGCCCACAAATAATCACACACACACACACACACACACACACACACACACACACACACACACACACACACACACACACACACACACACACACACACACACACACACACACACACACATGCACACACACACACAAACACATATGTATGCCCATAAACATAGGCATACACACATGTGCACTCGTGCACACACATATGTGCATGCAGAAGCAAGCTCACACCCGACACACATCACTCATACATATGCACATAATAATACACAAATGCATGCACATACATACAAACACTTGCATACATATGCAGCTCGCTCAATCACGAACACAGATACACACACACACACATACACACACACACATACACACACATACATGCATGCATCTGCGGACGCCCACAAATAATACACACATACAACTACACTAGAGGTGCAGAAAATGTTGAGCAGGTCAGACATCTGCTAAGTTGTATTCATGGGCCTCTTGTCTCGAATCCTTTCATCTTTATTGATTTACTTATCCAATCATTAATTTATTCATCCATCACTTGTAACTCTTGTATACTGTGGACTCAAAGCTTAACAGATATGGTGTTGAGTATTTGGACTTGTCCATACACAATGACACCTCCTTATTATTAACTGAAACTTGGGACAGATTTGAAAAGGGTTTGGTATCCACCTGCAAGAAGTCTTTGATGTAAGTCTGAACTTTGGGTTTAAGATGGGTGTGAGGGATAGAGAATCCAAACAATTCTTTATTCGAGGCATTCTTAGCAAGCTGGATCAGCCACTTCATTGCTTGGAATGCCATATGTCCAGAAACCTAAGCAGATTTGAGAAAAGTGTACAGCAAAACAGACAGACAAACAGAAATCAGGAACTGTGAGTGACTGAGGTTAGGGGCAAGGAATGGCCTCCAAAGAAGAAAGGAAGACAGGAGAGAATGAGAAAAGTTTTTATGTTCAAATTTGGGGACCATCTGGAGAATCAGCACTAACTCTGTGAGTTAAGCAGTGTGGATGGAGCTGTCTGTGGGCATGTGTTCTCAGCATTTTTGGAGAGATTGTGGTAGCACAGTAAGCAGCACAGTGAGCACAGGTGACCTCACTGCTCAGTTATCAACTTCAACAATACACAGACGCACGATTGATCACACTGATCAGTCATCATCATCAGCAACACACAGACTGACAAATATATATCATCAAACAACATTCACTGCTAGAGTGTCAGACAAAAATTGCTGTCATTTGGACAGAGTGGGTGTTTTTTTTTTTTTCTTAAGCACCCAATGAGTCCATTTCGGACCCTAGAAAATAATTTTCTTAAGTCCAGATGGACCAAAAAAAAAATCATTTGGCTGTTAGATACAAGTTAGTAAAATTAATAAAATCTCAGGTATATTGTGAATTTTAAACACACAAGATGAATAGCCATTTGTGTAGAAACATATAATAATATAAAAAAAAAAAAAAAAAGAGGCATAAAACAACTGGTTAGCACATACTTAATTCCAGACAATATTACATACACAGACAAATGAACACAGGCCAAACACAGTGATCAGCTCTCACCTATACTGTTCATACAAGATAGTTCAAAATAACATCCCTAGCACTTGGCTAAGACAAACTGAAGTGCCATGCCTTCTTCTGGCTGGCGTTTTTCTGGCACAGAAAACTTCATCTGCAAGTTGCGAGAAAACCCATGAAGGGTTTTTGTTATTCTCATTTTGCAAATCTCATAAAGTAGTATCTAACAAAAAGACAATGTCTACCACCCAGTAAGGCATTCCCTATTTCAAGGGTTATTTCCCCTATACCATGGAGAGGACAGTGCAGGAAATGTTTGCATGCCAGCCAAGATCAACAGATGAGTCTCTTCTAGAAGCATACCCCATCTATCTGCCACAGCTGAAAGTCACTTAATAAAGGGAAGTAAATTTGCCTGTTACTAATGGTAGACAAGTCAGGAAAAGATGAAGGTAAGAGTTTATATGAGGAAGTTCAGAAAAAGATGCCAGGAATTATTAAAAGAAGTTGACAGGACACAGTACAGCAGGTAAAGGTGAAAGGAAAAGCTTCTAAGAGGAAACTGAAAGAAGATGCCAGGTGCTTATTTAATAAAGCTTGACAGGACACACACATGCACACACACACACACACACACACACGCACACACACACACACACACACACACGCACGCACACACACACACGCACACACACACACGCACACACAGACACATACTGTGCTGATTAATCAGATGGTGACACACACAATATAGCTAATCAGACAGTCTTTTGGGCAGACAGACAAAACAGACATACAGCCAGGTAAGCATGCAGGCAGACAGGCAGACAGACAGATCCACAAACCCAGCTCCTCCAGACTGGGGACCCCAAACTTGTCATCATGATCCTCAGAGATAGGGGTGCAGGTGTGTCGCACGGTGTGAGAAGTGACAGGGTCCAGAGGGGTGGGGGGGGGGGGGCAGAGTGGACAAGATGGACTGGAACCGTCGGTAGGTCAGTGGGGGCTGGTTATTGTTGGCCTCCAGAATCCTGAGACCATCACAGGTGTCACATGACACATCCATCTCATACTGAAAACAACTACAGTCATCGTGTGATACATTCACTATGTATTGAAAACAACCACAGCCGTCACATGGCACATCCACCACATACTGAACACAACTAGTCATCATGTGACATTCACTACATACTGAAAACAAACACAGCCACCACACAGTATGTCCATCACATACTGAAAACAAACACAGCCACCATATAGTATGTCCATCACATACTGAAAACAAACACAGCCACCATATAGTATGTCCATCACATACTGAAAACAAACACAGCCACCACATAGTATGTCCATCACATACTGAAAACAAACACAGCCACCACATAGTATGTCCACTACATACTGAAAACAAACACAGCCACCACATAGTATGTCCACCACATACTGAAAACAGTCATGACAGAAGATACAGGCTGTTGTCAATTTTTTAACTTTTGATGCGAAGGCTAGAACATATGTAACCAGTATTTGAATCCCTAACCTTTTCTTGTCCTTGATTGGATGCTGACTCACGTGATTAGTCAGAGAAGCCCACTGTTTTGTAGGATGGGCATGTTCCTGATATGTATGGCAGACCAGGAGTTGCCCAGACAGGGGGGATAGGTCACTTGGCTTCGGCCGAGTTGGTAGTTTATTTTCAACCCTTGGGGGTTGTGAAAAGGAGAACCTAGTTTTCCAGGTGGCCAGGGAGTGATCGATTTTGATGCAGCACAGACACAGAAGTCTGCAAGGGATTTCTGTTTGTTAGAATACTGATTCCAGATGGAAAACCTCAGCATCCAACCAATGACAACTACCATCCTCCTGGAAACTTAATTCCCGTTGGGGGAATTTTTGACAAAAGAAACTTTCCTCCATGCAGCTGCCTACTATTTTAAAAGAATGACAAGAAAAGTAGTATTTCTGTTTATTACAAGACAGAAAATGAGCTGCCTTTATGGTGTCATGCAACTGCTAATGAAGTGAATGAAAAAGTGTGTATTGCAAATTTCTTTTGTTGTGTTGGTAATTCTGATAAGGGAGCTCAAAAAAGTGAATTCCTGATTCCAAAGTCTCTCTCTTTGGATGAATGGAGTAGATTTGCACATATAGAGTACACATGCCATGTGTGTAACTGAGTGTTGCAAATGCAGTATGTGACAAAAACAACCACAGCTGCCACCTAGTATGTCCATCATATACTGAAAACAACTACACCGTCACATGGTGCATCCACCACATACTGAAAACCGCTACAGTCGTCGCGTGACATATTCACCACATACTGAAAACAACCACACCTGTCATATGGTGCATTCACCACATACTGAAAACAACCACAGCCATCACATGGTGTATTCACCACATACTGAAAACAACCACAGCCATCACATGGTGCATTAATCACATACTGAAAACCGCTACAGTTGTCGCGTGACATATTCACCACATACTGAAAAACAACCACAGCCATCACATGGTGCATTCACCACATACTGAAAACAACCACAGCCGTCACATAACACATCCACCACATGTTGAAAACAACAGCCATCACATGACACATCTACCACATACTGAAAACCACAGTTATCACATAACAGATCCACCACATGCTGAAAATCATAGCCATGTCATGACATATCCACAACATACTAAAAACTACAATCATCACATGACATATCCACCACATGCTAAAACCACCACAACCATCACATAACACATCCACCACATGCTAAAAATCATAGCCATGACATGACATATCTACCACGTGCTGAAAACCACAATCAGCACATGACATATCTATCACATACTGAAAACTACAAAAACCATCACATGACACATATGCCACATAATAACAAACAACCACAGCCATCAGATGGCACATCCACCACATACTGAAAACAACCAGAGCTTTCACACAACACATACACCACATACTGAAAACAAATACAGCCGTCACATGGCACATTCACCACATAATGAAAAAAACTAAAGCGTCACATGGCACATCGACCACACACTATAAAACAACCAAAGCCATCACATAACACATCCACCACCTACTGAAGACAACTAGAGTAACCAGTAGCACATCCACGACATACTGAAAACAACAGAGCTGTCACACAACACATCCACCACATACTGAAAACAACTACCATTTATAACACATCCACCACATACTGAAACCATGTAACATATTATACAACAGAGCTGTCACACAACACATCCACCACATACTGAAAACAACTACCACTTATAACACATCCACCACAGACTGAAACCATGTAACATATTATACAACACAGCTGTCACACAACACATCCACCACATACTGAAAACAACTACCATTTATAACACATCCACCACAGACTGAAACCATGTAACATATTATACAACACAGCTGTCACACAACACATCCACCACATACTGAAAACAACTACCATTTATAACATATCCATCACATACTGAAACCATGTAACATATTATACAACAGAGCTGTCACACAACACATCCACCACATACTGAAAACAACTACCATTTTATAACATATCCATCACATACTACTAAAACCATGTAACATATTATCAACTACCATGTTACTAAAAGCGTGAGTCGCATATCCACATTACGCCATACAACATGTCAACCACCACATCACCCGCAACCTACCCTGGGGTCAGACTTTTGTTGCCCGCAACAGGAGACTGACCCTCCCCTTCCTTTCACATGCACTGCAGCTCCTTCTGCAGATAGTTTCATTTCATCCAAAGTGCCCCCCATTACTTGTCAATGGACAGATCCAGCTCACTTCTTAACCCCTGCCCATCCCTACCGCCCTGCCTATCTCTCTCTTGGCCTTTTTTCTCTCCCTGCTTCTGTATTCAGTTTCTGAATTCACTTCATGTTTGTGCTTTCTTTTTTTTTTATGCGTAGCCATTATCCTGTCGACAGCCATCATCATTTGTGTATTTCTTTATACGTCTACTCTATTTTCTTATGGCATCTGACAAAGATCTATTTTCTTATGACATCTGACAAAGACATATTGGTTGAAAACATACTTGCTTCATAATGTGCACTAGATAAGCATGCTTTCTTCGTATGTGTGTTTAGCCTTATTTTGGCTGGGACAGGGTGTGTGAAGACTTGACCCAGACCACTGTCTCTTGATTATCATGATGACAGTGACAATGATTATCATCATTCAGATAATGATGACAAGGATGGTGATATTGATGATAGTGACAACAGGACTGCGGAAGACTGTATAGAGTGTGTGAGAAGACTTGACCTCTGTCAATATCTGTTAATGTTAAGATGTTGTTGATGAGGAGGAGGAGGAGGATGACTGCTATGTGCAACAGGCCTTTTGTGCTTGACAGTCAGGTGTGGATTCACCTCTTTCTTTTGGTTGGGTTCACAGTCAAAAGATTTCTCTCCCTCTGTGTTGCCTTCTACCATCCTGCACCCCTCCCCACGCTTCCTCTCTACCTCATATTCTTTTAAGTGAGAACCATCAGCACACCTGGAGGTACTGTTCCAGGGATAAATATACACCAGTGAGTGATCAACACCACCAAACAATTTGTAACTTGAATAACGGACACGCCAAATTTGTGGTGTGCCAGAGAGGCGTTGGTGTGTGCTTGTGATGTCTGTTCGGTCTTTTCTCCCTCCTTTCCCGCTCCTTCTCACTACCCTCTCTCCTGAACTCTTTCAATCCTGTTTCTTGGTCTGTCATGCCCTCTGTCCAGCCTCTCGCCCTCTTTCCCTTTTTTCTGCTTTCTCTTTTGCTGCCCTTCAGTTGAAGACTGATTTGGAGCACAGAAGTTATTAACTATAGAGAATAAGCTAAGCTGGGTATGTGGATAAAAAGGGAAGCAGCTGAGAACCTTGTTCAGAGTTGTTGCAGATATTGTTAAATGTAGTGAGTGTGAGTGTGAGTGTGAATGAAGAAGTCTTGTTTCGTCTGTAAACTTTTCACATATCTTTTCCCTTGATACAATGACTGGTACAGGCTGATCATGCCACAGTGTTGTAGTTGTTGCTGCTGCTGCTGCTGCTGCTACCAATGACGATTATGACTGGGCTCACTGTGGCAGACCATACATGGGTGTGTGAAGAACTCATCATTACCAAAAATCTATTCATCATCAAAATGATGATAATGATGATGAAAATGATGATCATGATGATGATGATGTCAGACAACGATGATGACAGGACACATTGTAGCAGACTTTACAGGGGGTGTTGAGTCTGCCGACCACAATCAATGTCTATTATTATCATGATGACGAGAGAGAAAAAGTGGAGGAGGAGAAAGTAAAAGAGGAGGAGAAAGTAAAAGAGGAGGAGAACAACGAGGAGGGGGTCTACACTCATGGTGGCAGACTGTGCAAGATGAAAAGTTGTTACCATGTCATATGTCTGTTTATATCATGAGAGGAGGGGGACAGAAAAAGAGGAGGAGAGAGGAGGAACAGGAGGAGAAAAATGAAGAGAGGAGGAGGATAATGAAGAGGAGGAAGAGAAGAGAAGGAACAAAAGGAGGAGGAGGAGGAGGAAGAGAAAAAGGAAGAGGATGGAGAAAACGGGGGAGGACGAAGGACAGGAGCCAGAGGAAGAAAAGTAAAAGGAAGATGACGAGGAGAAGGAAGAGGAGGAAGAAGAGGGGAGAAAGTTGGGGAGGACTGGACCCAGATTGTGAGAACCTGACAACTTTTAATATCTATTGTCACGATGAAGATGATGATGATGATGATGATGATGATGATGATGATGATGATGATGATGATGAAGACGATGAAGGGAAAGACTGGACTCACTGCGGCAGGCTGTACAGGGTGTGTGAAGACTTGATCACCACCTCCACCCCCAGCTCAGCGGCCAGGGCACAGATGGCATGATCCCGTTCCTTGCCATAGGGCTCAGGGTCCTCCTCAAACGTTAGCTGTGTGATGTTCCACTCCTATTTGCAGAACATCTCCAATGACTTTTTTGTCTCAAAAATAGTCATACTAAAACCCCAAAACAATCAAATTTTGAAAGGAATTTAAAGCAAGTCTGCCAACTGACACAGACAAACAAAATTATAAGACAAAACATGACGCATTTCAATCTCTCAGGTCTTCTTCAGGCATTATAAACAACTTTCAGGACAATGAAAATGAAGAACAAGCCATCATTTATCTTCTCAAAATTTTCATTGTCCTGAATGTAGTTTATCTTGCCTGAAGAAAGACCTAAGAGGTTGAAACGCGTCATGTTCTGTCTTGTAATTTGTTTGTCCATGCTAACTGGCAGACTTACAAACCAAAAACAATCAAGATAAATGTAGCACTTGTGTGAAAAAAACACAAATAAAAGGCAACTTGCCTTTCTTTTGCCTCACGCATGAACAATACACATCAATAGGATTACTGGGGTGGAAAAAGGGCAGAAGTAGGTGAAGCACTTATCCAGAGGCATGCATGGCTGTGAGTGTGTGTTTGTAGTGCACTTCAGTTTACATGAAAAAGTCATGTGTACTGCCAGTGCTGCCAGTTACTTATTCCAGCAAACACTTAGCCTCAAACAATGTGACAGAGAACCCAAAAGGTCATAAGCTTTTTAGTCACTCTGTTTAGTTCAGCTTAATACAAACATTGATCACTGACTTCCCGTGAAGTCATGTATTTGTTTATTTCAGCTGAAACAGTCTTCTTGAAAGATTGAAACTAATCAATCCTCAAAAAAAGAAAAAAAAGTATTATCAAATGCATGACAGTATGAAATCAAATCTTCAATAGCCTACTGGGAATGATCATTTTTGCATTCCTCTGTTTATGAACAGCATTCAGAGGAAAATTTCTTGAGATTTCAGTCAGAGTCAAATCAGAAGAGATGCCATTTTTTCTTGACACAGCCAAAAAGAGAGTCCTGCGCATCTCACAAAAACATACAAATAAAGTCATGTTTGACAATTTCGAATTCAAAGGCTTCTTTCTTCATAACCACCCCTCATGCTGCTACATCCACAATGATTATAAAACTCCCTCTCTCTCTCTCTCACTCACTCTCTCTCACTCTCACTCACTTACTCATGCACACGCACACACACACACACACACACACACACACACAAACACAAACATACACACATACCGACACACAAGCTACACATCAATTTGTCAAAAAAACAAACACCCTTAACAGTTAAAGACACTTAATTAATCCAGAGATACACGAATTATTTTTACAAAAAACACAACCACATATTTCCACGCATACTGATTTAGAAACTACAAGCACGCACACACACACACACACACACACACACACACACACACACACACACACACACACTTTTTTTTTTCCCCTGTTTACAACATACAAGGAGCAATGGACTGACACCAGAATAAAGATCCTTTAAAAGCAGAAGACCTGAGCCTGATAACACTTCACATTTTAGTCGAGGGTCGAGAGACAGCTTGAAAACAATACCCAAGGGCTAGCTTAAAAACAATGTCCAGCTACAGCCCTGATACAGATCACTGCGTGAAATGCATGTACACTGACCTTGAAGATTGTGGAGAAGACATCGGCAGGCTGTCCTCGAATGACAAAGAGACGACTGTTCAGTTTTCTGAGGCTGCTGTCCAGGTCCTCTAAACTCTCCAACAGGAACCTGAATAAATGAGGTCACCACACAGTCTGAACCTGAATCAACAGGGTCACCATAAAATCTGAACTTGACTAAATTTAGTCACCACAATGTCTGAACCTGATTCAATGGGGGTAATCAGCAGTCTGAACCAGATTCAATGGGGTCACCACACAGTCTGAGCCTAAAGCAATGAGATCATAACAGTCTGAACTTGAAATTGAATCAATGGGGTCACCACATAGTCTGAACCCGAGTCAGCGAGATCACCACAAAGTCTGAACTGAATGAATGGGCAATCAACAGTCTGAACTTGAATTAATGGGGTCATCATACAGACTGAATCTTGATCACAGAGGTCATTGCGCAGTCTGAACTTAAATCAATGTAGACATCACACAGTTGGAGCCTGTGCAATAGGGTGACTATACAGTCTGAGCCTAAATCAATGAGGTCACCACAGTCTGAGCCTGAATCAATGATAGTCTCAGCTTGAAATGAATGGGGTCACCATATAGCCTGAGCCTAAATTAAAAGGATAACTACACAGACTGCACTAGAGGCAATTGGGTCACCACATAGCTAAAGCCTGAAGCATTGGGGTCAACACAAAGTTTGAGCCTGAAATGAGTCAACTGGATCACAACACAGTCTGAACCTCAATTAAATTAATGGGATCACCACACAGTCTAAACCTGAATCAATGGGGTCACCACACTGTCTGAACCTGCATCAATGGGGTCACCACATAGTCTGAACCTGCATCAATGGGGTCACCACATAGTCTGAACCTGCATCAATGGGGTCACCACATGGAACCTGAATCAATTAGGTCACTACACAGTCTGAACATGAATCAATGGGGTTACCAGAGTCTGAACCTGAATCAATGGGGTCATCGCACAGTCTTAACCTGCATCAGTGGGGTCACCACATAGTCTGAACCTGAATCAATGGGGTCACCACACAGTCTTAACCTGCATCAATGGAGTCACCACACAGTCTGAACCTGAATCAATGGGGTCACCACATAGTCTGAACCTGAATCAATAGGGTCACCACATAGTCTGAACCTAAATCAATTAGGTCACTACACAGTCTGAACATGAATCAATGGGGTTATCACATAGTCTAAACCTGAATCAATAGGTCAACACATAGTGTGAAAATGAGTCAATGGGTCACCACACAGTCTAAACATAAATCAATGGGTCACCACACAGCATTGACATGAATCAATGAGGTCACTACACAGTCTAAACATAAATCTATGGGTCACCACACAGCATTGACATGAATCAATGAGGTCACCACACAGTCTAAACATAATCTATGGGGTCACCACACAGTGTGAACATGAATCAATGGGGTCACCATAGTCGAACCTGAATCAATCAATGTGGTCACCACCCAGTCTAAACTGAATCAATATGGTCTGCAGGTCACCATGATATCTAGACATTCTGAATTAGTAGGGTCACAACACAAACTGAACATGAATCAATGGGGTCACCACGAACTGGACAATCCTTATGCACAACAGTCTCTGGACATTACAGTCTCCCACCAGACCATAGATGTTATGATATGAAAACAAAATATTAGGACTTTTTATCATGCACATATAGTGACATTCACTCTCCAAAACACATTCTCACATGTATGCCCACACACATGCAAACAATGAAACACACAAGCACAGTCAACAACAAAAAAAAAAAAACAGTGTAGGAATCCAGTATGGTGGCTTTCCAAAGCTTTTATTATTTGACTGATCAATGGAAAAGATAAGTCTTTTTGGCCATCTTTTGAATGACAGAGCTTGTTTTGACATGTAACTGAAACAGTTCGATGTAAGCATTTGTCATGATTACATTAATATTGTCATGTCATCGTTTTTGAACTTCTTGTATCTCACTGTCCTACAACTATTTGCTTGCTTTGAGTATGATGAACTCATCTTTTGGTTTCTGCAACTTCAAGTGAAATTTAGGTGCAAGGTAGATTTGTATAAAAAAAAAAGTTGACAGTTTTTCTCATCATGGTGTTCACCTTAACCTTCCAAATGACCCAATGAGCTAATGTGGTCAGTAAACACTGAACTACTGTGGTCAGTGGACATACTGTTGTCAGTCAACACCGCACTATTGTGGTAAGTAGACATATTACAGTCAGTCAACACTGAACTATTCTGGTTAATAGACATACTGTGGTCAGTACACATCCAGCGACTGTGGTCTTAAAACTGTGAACTATTGTGGTCATTAAAACTTAACAACAGTGGCCATTAAACATTGAGCTATTGTAGTCAGTTGACTGAACTATTGTGCTAAGTAGATGATTGTCATCAGCTGACCACACTGAGCTGATGCAGTCAGTAAACACTGAACTGTTACCGTCAGCTGACACTTCACTGTTGTGGTCAGTAGACTCTGTAGTCAGCAAACAATGAACTATTGTAATCAGGCAAAATGAAACTATTGTAGTCACTCTATACTGAATTACTATGGTCGACATTGTGTCAGTATTTTGGGGGACAGTGTGTTGAACACTCAACTATTGTGGTCAGTAGTTTCATGGACAGTGTAAGTGTTGACAAACTGGATTACTGTTGTCGGTTGTTTCATGGACAGTCTAGATTTTTGACACACTTGACCATTAAGGTCAGTAGTTTCATGGACAGTGTGACAACTGGACAACTGTGGTCAGCAGTTTCATAGGCAATGTAAGTGTCGACATACTATGTACTGAGGCCAGTAGTTCATGGACCGTGTAAGTGTCTAGCACTAGTAGTAGTCAGTATGGACAATGTAAGTATTGAGGCACAGAACTGCCATGATTAGTGGTTTTCATAGAGAGTGTTTGCATATTGAATAATTTTGGTCAATACTTCCATGGACCATGTGTGTTGACGCACAGAACTACTGTGATCAGTGGTTCAACGCACACTTTATGTGTTGACATACCAAACTATTGTGGTCAGTAGTTCCATGGACAATGTTGACATACTGAACCACTGTAGTCAGTAGTTCCATGGCCCAGTGTTGACATACTGACCTATTGGAGACAGCACTTCCATGGACAGTGTTGATATACTGACCTATTGGAGTCAGTAGTTCATGGACAATGTTGACATACTGACCTACTGGAGTCAGTACTTCCATGGAGGGCAGTGTTGACATACTGACCTATTGGAGTCGGTACTTCCATGGACTGAATTGACATATCAAATCATTGTAGTCAGTACTTCCATGGACAATACTGACATATTGAACCATTGTAGTCAGTAGTTCCATGGACAGTGTTGCCATACTGAACTGTTGTAGTCAGTAGTTCCATGGACAATACTCATACTGACATATCAAACTATTGTAGTCAGTACTTCCATGGACAATACTGACATTTCAAACCATTCTAGTCAGTAGTTCCGTGGACAATGCTGGCATACTGAACTATTGCTGTCAGTATTTCCACGGAGAGTGTTGACATACTGAACCATTGTAGTCAGTATTTCCATGGACAATGTTGACATACTGAACCATTGTAGTCAATAGTTCCATGGACAGTGTTGATATACTGAATTATTGGAGTCAAAAGTTTCGTGAACAGTATAAGAGTTGACGTACTGAACTATTGTGGACAGCAAACAAATAGCTGCATGGGTCATACTTAGAGTTCACACACATAACCACTGTGATCAGTAGTTAAATAGTGTATGTGTCGACACACTGAAACATGGTCAATAGTTTCATGGACCACGGAAGTGTTGATACACGAACTAACGTAGTTGGAAGTTTCATGGAAAGTGTACATGTTGACCCACACAACTAGTGTGATGTGTAGTTTCATGGCCAAGCAGTGTGTAATCCAGCCTGTGTCAACTGGTAGTGCGCACGGGGGTCTTGGTGACCTCGTTACCGCGCGGGATAAAAAGTGCAAAGTTGCGTTAACTGTGCCTGTTTTGCATCAAGCTTGCTGGCGACACAAGATGTGTAAAATGAAAAATTTTTTTTCCCCCGTGCAAGAGCAGTCTCTCAAGTGAGTTTTATGCCCCTTCTTTTGGCTGTTTAAGCGCGGGGTTGGTTACTGTCAGCCCTTTTCTCACCATGCCACCACGAAGAAAACTTAGCACCCTTGACAAAACCAGGGCGATTGCGTGGATACAAGATGGCATTGCAAGGGCTGAAGTGGCGCGACGACTTGGTGTGCATCATTCAGTTATTGTTAGACTGAATCAGCGTTTTAGGGCGACCAACAGCGTTGAAGAGAGGCCACGGTCAGGTCGGCCTAGGCAGACTACTCCCAGAGAAGATCGTTTCATCGAGAGGCAGGCCCTATTGCAGCGGGATACCACTTCCACCAGCATCCAAAGGCAGCTTCGTATGGCAAATAACACCATCCTCAGCCGTCAAGCCATACGAAACCGTCTTCACCACTTCGGCCTCAGATCACGTCGCCCAGCTGTTCGACCACGACTGCTAGCAGCCCATAGGCTGGCTCGCCGAGCTTTCTGCCATCGTCATGTGAGATGGAACCAACAACAGTGGTCCCAGGTCCTCTTTTCAGATGAGTCGCGGTTTAGTCTTGAACACAATGACGGCCGAACTAGAGTTTGGAGGCGTGTTGGTGAACGTTACATTGATGCAGCTGTTCGCCAGACCAGGGCCTTTGGGGGAGGATCTGTTATATGGTATGGGGTGCCTTCAGCCTCCACCACAAGACACCACTCTACCATATTGATGGAAACCTCACAGGCATCCGCTATCGGGATGAAATCCTGGCGCCTTTCGTTGTTCCGACCATGCAACGGATAGGACCCATGGCAGTCTTCCAAGACGACAATGCTCGGCCACATAGGGCCCGGGTGGCCGAAAACTTCATTGTGCAGGCCGGCATCAACAGGATGATCTTCCCGGCGTATAGTCCCGACCTCAATCCCATCGAGCATATGTGGGATGAGTTGGGGAGACGTGTGAAGGAGAACCATCCACCTCCCAGAGACCGCCAGGATCTCTTCCAAATGCTGCAACTGGAATGGCAGAGAATCCCTCAGAGGGTCATCAGAACACTGGTCAACTCGATGAGGAGTCGCTGCGTGGAATGTCTCGCCAATGGCGGTGGCCACACCCACTATTGAATGATTTTTGTGAACTGAACAGATTTTGCGAACTTTGATTTCGACCCATCCTCTGTTTAATTAAAGTCACCGGTACCATGTACCGGCAGAACAGCCTCTCTCTTGCATCTCTCTCTCTCAATACACACTCTCTCAATGCCACCTGGTTATCGTCAGATGAGAGGATGGCCACGCAAGTGGTGGGAACTAAACAGGAAGTGTGGTGACGACAGCCACGCGTCATCACTCTTCCACCCTTGCCCTGCCTCTCCTCCCTTTTTTTTTTACCCGAGCTAAAAAATGGACTGCGCTCATTAATACAGCCAGTGTTTATGGTAACGGTTTGTTCCATTTCTGTCTGGGTGAACCAAGCATTTCACCCCCTCTCCCCTAGTTTTCTACTTTGATATCTGCCCGTTTCGTGCACTGCAAAATGATTTGTGCTGTCATCGGTTGTTGCATTAGTCCGTCCGTGTAGCCACTTGCAGTTGTTTTTGCATGATTGACCCCAATACTTTGATTTTATTTTTCTATGCCACAAGAGAAAACCTTCGTAACATGTGATAACCTTGCTAATGCAGATTCAAGACTCAAGTTTTTTTTTTGTGTTTTTTTTTTTCCTACCTCGTCTCTTGTCATGGAACTGCTCAGTCTAATGACAATGAACCTGTGATCCATTGCTAGTCACGGCTGCACAAGCATACAGTACGTAATGATCGAAACTGCGTCATGCGTCATGACATCATGCGATCTCCAGTCAATATCAACAGATCGTAGTCGTATCAACCTATAAGCACAGACCTTTCAGTGTCATTCCGTTCGCAGTCTCACACATCCATTACCTCCATTTGTTGACCCCGACTTGTGACGACCCTGCGAACCACGGGTCGAGAATGTAAACACACCGGTAGCTGGCCGAGTCTTTCAGTGCCTCCAGCAAAGCGGGGTTATCATGCAGACGAAGGCCTTTACGAAACCAGTGAATGGCGTTTTTCTTACCCATGCCCCACTCCGTTGTCCCTTTACGTGATGTGGCTTTTTCTTTCATTGTGGACTATTACCATTTCTGAAGTCTTCGACAAGGTTATGTGAAATGACCAAAACAACCATCACAATCGCAGACATCCACCATTAGCTGGGCTTAGCACGTCTGTTTCAACGTGACTTGAAAGTGCCTCCTCTATTTTTATAACCTTGTTGATTGGCTTTCATCTAGCCATGTGGACTTCATATTGTCACGTGTAGTGCAGCATGCTCTGCGCTCGATGGCATTGCGGTGTCGCAGCTGAAACTGTCCTCCGCCCATGCTGTCCCCCGTACAGCATGGACGACCCATACTGTTCGGGGTCAAGAGAAGTGAAAGGGGAAGGGGACAGTTTCAGCTGCTGACGCAAACTGCTCGTGTCAGGAGACTTTCAGCTACCCTATGATATCCTCCTCTTTCTAGAATGTTCCCCCCTCCCGCCCTCGCCCCGGAGAGTTTGGGCTGCCGTCGGCAGACCAAAGTGTTTCTCTAAACCCCCCAGCCGTGTTCTCTAACCCCCCAGCCGTGACTATCCTTTCTCGGGAATTTACTTTCGGTGTATCTGCGTGTATATTCATAGGATGATGACCTTTTGCATCTAAGGAAAGAATACGTTGAAAAACGAACTGCCCAGTACACGACTGTAGCCTACATCCGGATTAGATATACGACCGACTTGTATCAGTAATGTTGGCGGAAACGAGAGAGAGAGAGAGAGAGAGGGCATGTGTGTGTGTGTGTGCGCGCACGCGCGTCCGTGCGTGTGTGTGTGTGTGTGTCTGTGTGGGGGTGGATGGTGTGGTGGATGTAGTGTAGGTATGTGTATAGGTGGGAAGCTATAATTTTCTCTGATTTTATCGTCATTCGTGTGTGTGTGTGTGTGTGTGTGTGTGTGTGTGTGTGTATGTGTGTGTGTGTGTGTGTGTGTGTGTGTGTGTGTGTGGTTAGATGAGCGCGCGCGTGTGTGTGTGTGTATGTGTGCGTGTGTGCATGTATGTGTGTGCGTGCGTGTGCGATTACATAGGAGCATACATGTGAGCACGCCGTGTATATATATATATAGGTGTGTGTGTGTGTGTGTGTGTGGTGTGTGGGTGGGTGGGTGGGTGGTGTGTGTGTGTCTCTGTCTGTTCACAGTCTCTGTAGAAATGTTAGAAATTCATTAGAAGACATTTACAAACGTGCATGGAATGATGCTTTATAATCTGGTAATAAGTGTTTATTTTACAGAAATTTTAAACACACAGTTTCGCCGTGAAAAATATATTAAAATGTTTCCTGATGTTTTATATATACCCACTGATTCGGTTTTCGCTGTGGCAATCATAAACTCATGACAGAAATTGGCAGACGACTTGGAAATACCCACGATGAACGATTCTGTCGGGACTGTGACCAGAATCACCTTGGTGATGAATTTCATTTTGTAATGAAATGTAACAAATATAACGACATTAGAAATCAGTTTATACCTAGAAAATTTACATATAGGCCAACAAAGTCCGTGTTTTTAACTGTAGTCGTTTGCTTTGTGGTAGTAAGAAAGTGTTGCTAAACGTAGCGTAGTTACTGAAACTTTTGTAAAGTTGTTGTAACATTACGATCAGTATGTTAATTGTAGGGAAATG
>JADBJO010006848.1:87500-100127 GCA_016801955.1 Conus betulinus
ACACTCATATAAGACATACTTACTAAACAGAAGATGTGCATTTCAAATACAAAAACACTTTCTAATTAGACAGGCTCATACATAAGGTAAAGAGAGGGGGTGGTGGTTGGTGGTGGATTTATGGCGGAGTATGCAAATACTGGCAGATGAGATGGTTGAAATAATGGTGTTTGAAGGTTTGATATGCATTGGTGTGTTTGGTTGATTCAGGGGAGCGAGAGTTCCATTGACAGGAACCTGAATATGTTAAACTGGGATTTGAATAAGTCATTCTAGGAACAGGGACATGAAGTTTAGGTACAGTTCTTGAGGAATTTATCGGGAATCTGTGAACTAATGTGGAGGGTGCCTTCCCAGACACAATCCGGTGCATTACGATTTATTGTATTCTAATCTCAGACTTAAAGGGGAGAACCTGAATCTTTTTATAGTCCGAGTCCAGAAGACTACTGGTTTTTAGGAGGACTAATTTGAGTGCTCGCTTGTGTAGGCTTAGTAATGGTTTGAGGGTGTTAGCGCTAGCACAGTCCCATAGAGTAGATCCATAGTCTATGTGTGATTGAATATGAGACTGAAAAAAGAGCTTGCGTGAATGCAGGTCGAGGAAGCGTTTGATTTTGGAGAGTTGATAAACTTTCTTTCTGTGAAACTTTTTTGCACAGTGAGTTTATGTGAGCTTGCCAACTAATATTGTTATCAATTGTTATTCCTAGCACTTTGAGGCATGTTACCTGTTCAACAGGTTCATCTTTCAGATGAATGATTCCTATGTTCTTTATTTACATCAAAGACTGTTCTGTTGTTACTTTTCGTCAGTGGGTACCTCTCTGTGTTTATTTAGACCATATCACACACACACACACACACACACTCACGCACGCACACACATCAATGATTCCTGTTATTGTTTTACTTATGTGAGTAAATTTTCTGTGTTGTTTATTTACATCAATGACTCCTCTATCGTTTATTCACATCAGTGATTCTTTTTTTTCACTTAACATCAATGACGCGAGCCTTGCGCGCATGTCTTTAGTTTATGTCTTTTGACAATCCTAGCCAATGAGACGTGCGAAAGGAAACCTCGCCATCCACGTGAAAACGCGTGAAGATTCACACACGGTCTGGTAATGGCGATCGTGGAAGGGAAGAACCACTGAGCCAGTGTCTGAACTAGGCTTACCTGATCTGTTAAGAGTGAAACGCTTTGTAGTTTGACGCTGTTTGGACGAACACTCACGAGATCAAGATGACGCAACCAGAGGTTTGTAATGTTAGCTAATTATGACTTTCGCAAAATTGAAAATGTCTCGAATTAGAAATCGCGATTTTCCTATTTGACTTGTACTGAACTAGTCGCCTAACAAAGAAAAGTATGATATATATATATATGCTAGGCAAGCAGTGGTTGCACAGAAATTTGTTTTTATTGCCCAAAGATACCTTTATTGTGTTTAGCTCTGAGTAGCACGACGAAGGTGATCATGGTTGATGTTGCCCAGTATGGTTGTATGGTGTTGCGTTTTTATCTGGGTTGTCGATGGAGAAGAACAAGTGAAGACAACTCTATCACCCACACTGCAGCACGATTTACGATTTTTTTTTTTTTTCCATGTCTTTCTTTTCTTTTCTTTATGAATCAGGTTTTTATACAATATTCCAGCCAGTTCCCTCTTTTCGGCTGATTTTTCCCAAGTACATTTTTCTTTTCTTTTCTTCTCTTTCTTTTTTTTTTTTTTCCATAAAATTTCTGTTGATTCCACAAAGTTCTCCATGGTTATTGCAGTCTTAAGGGGTCATAGGACCCCCAACACAGCAATTCTGTAGGGTTCCTTAGTCCCACTATCATAGGTGTCAACCCAGTTTTCCGTATTCACTATCATAGGTGTCAACCCAGTTTTCCTTATTTTACAACTAACCATATTGAAAAGTACTTTTTCCCTTAAAGAAAAATTCCAAGCCAAAAACCTTAAAATACATTACGGAAAACGCAAAAAAATATAAACAAAAATTGCTGTGAATACAATGTAATACTCAGTATAAGGCAGAACTTCTTGAAACAAATGGCAGTTTAAGACAGTTTATGAATAACAATAACACTTACCCATCTAATAGAATCTTCTCTTCCATTCCAGCAGAACGCATCACTTGAGACAGTTTGTAGATCAAATCACACTCCCTATAGTGAAAAACTGACAATGATGCAGAATTAGAACTATATATACCCCCATTGTTTACACACACTCTCCACTTTACCAACATCATGAGTCCATCAAAGTCACAAACCAATTTGTTCTATGCACTTTCCACTCCTACCAACATCATTAGTCCATTGAAGTTAGGAGTACATTTCTGTGATCCCTAAAGTTTCTATCCCCAATCATACCAATTTCCCAAGAACACACAGCCACTGTTCTGTTCAACTCCATCACTTGCAAATGACAGTTACTGATGTTCATCATTGTACTGCTTGATGGCTGACTTTGCTGCCTACAACAAGGGGGCTGAAGGGTTGATCTCAAAACATGACCGATCATGTACTTAGTTTGTTCCCGTTTCATTGTGAAGAGTATGTGTTGTCTGCTATGAAATTTGTGTTCACCTTGCGATTTGCCTCTGTGATTTAAGATTTGCCCATATAATTATAAACCAATTTTACCTGTATTGAAACTTGTATACGGCCGTACAGACCCAAATCATAGGTTTTCCGTACAACAATACGGGGAGACCATATAGGTTGACACCTATGCACTATTGTCATGTTATGTCTGAACATTGTGGCTGTTACTGCTGTATTCAGTATCCTTTCATTTTCATAAAGGCACCCAGGACATTACTTAACACACAGATTAAATACATACTGTCCCTACCTTCCTCCCTCTCACTTTCTTTCTCTCTCTCTCTCTCTCTCTCTCTCTCTCTCTCTCTCTCTCTCTCTCTCTCTTTCTCACACACACAGTACACACACACAGACACACACACACACACGCACACACGCACACACCAGCTTTGAAATTTGCTAGTAATTTTCAGATAACTAAAATGGGGATAAGTTTGAAAAAATCTACCTCCGTAGATAAAAAGTTAATAAAAGTATTGGCAGTACAGTGCCATGTCAGAAAGCATAATCATTAATGGCGTGTTCTGTTAATGTTTGAATAAGGCCTAAAGACTAACTCACTGAGTAAGAGAGGGAAATAGATGTGAAACAATTTGTATACCAGGTTACCTTCCCATTATCTGTAAAAGTGTAAGAAAAGAATATGGAATAGAATAGTCTTGTTTCATACAATTTTTGATAGTGCAAGTGTATGTGTGCATGCATGTGCATGCATGTTTATGACAGTGTGTGTAGGTGGCTATATGTCTGTATATATTTGTTGTGTTTGTTGTTAGTTAAGCTTTTGTCAAAATGTGTCACTGTGTGAGAGAGAGAGAGAGAGTGTGTGTGTGTGTGTGTGTGTGTGTGTGTGTGTGTGTGTGTGACACAATGTGTCGATGTAGCTGATTGTGTATGAAATATAAGTGTGTGTGAGAGGCAATGTGTTACAGCGTGTATTAGTTACTGTGTTAGAGAATGAGCTGGTGGTGTGTGTTGTGCATGCACGCACATGCGTATATGTTATTTATGACAGTGTGTGTGTGTGTTTTCGACAATTAATGGTGGCAAAAATATGGTTGGCATTTTTCTTATTGCCGATTGCACATTATAAAGAACACACAATGTGTACAGAGCCAATATTTGTAGGAAAGCAAAGGGATGCTACTGTGTTCTTCCTCAAACCCTGGAGACAAGTCTTGTCATTTACTTCAATCACAAATTGATTGAAAGGGATCATTTATCATGTCTCTGAATGAAATATGGTGGTGTGGACAGGTGTTAATTATGGATTTTTGATGTTCCGTAAGATTGAGGAGGGAGAGAGAAGAGGATTTATTCCCATTTGGCTCTGCTGCAACAGGCACACTGTAGCATGGCACATGAGTGTGTTTGTGACGTGCCATTTCAATTATTTCATACTGGCACTCTGAAAGTCTGAAGTCCTTAGCCAGCCAGCTTTGAAACTTAAATACAGCTGAACCAGAAGGCTGTGTTGTAAAAGCCAACTGATAATAATGATTGAAGACAGCAGCTTTTTAAAGAAGTTGTCTGAATTGGTGACACAAGCTTTTTAAAAAATGTTTTATTCAGTTTGCTTCTTCTAATTCTACATGTTACCAGCTTCTGACTTTGAAGATTCTGCTGCACTATTCTGCATGTGTTTATGTTTGTGTCATCAGTTTCTACTGGTACAGAATGGTCTGCTGAAAAATGAAATGAGATTTCGTTTTCATTATTGCGCACAGTGCAAAACCTACTCTCTTCCCGATATTCAAGCCAGGGGAAACAGTTTTGATTTGTCCCACCTTAGATTTCTGGATTTCATTTGATTTATGTTGAATTGGTGAAAGTGAAACTGTGCGAGAACCAGTGTCTTTGATACCACTCAGAGACTCCGTCTTGTGCACCAGAAAACAAAGAAGGGCTTGTATTGAGTTGTAATGTTATATTCAATGACAAAAACTGTTCACTGCAGTTATGGCCTTACACTTATGTTACAGGCCTGCTGCTTTGTTGATATTAAAGTCATGACTGTGTTTGTATGGCAAGTTGCTCTGAACACCACTTTTATTTGCAGGACAAAGACAGAAAAGCAGATGACAACTGAGCAGATATGATAAAGGATGCTCCCTAGCAAAGATTTACATAAGCCTGTTCATTTAGTTTAGATGGGTCTTGTGCCCTTCGAATGTGCACAAGATGCCGGGGATGCATTTTGTGGGGAGTCTTTTTGTTGTTCTTTGTTGCTTTAAATTTTCAGAATGCCATCCCCAACTGAGGTCTGAAAATTTCTGCAAGTCTTGATTGTCCAGGTCAACTAAAGCATGACAGACAAGTGGAAATGCTTTTTTCCATTCTGTTGGTCAAAAAAATTTTTGATTGTGTCAGTGAAAGGGTGACTGAACATTCAGTTCAAAGCAGACCATCACCTTTACATCCTCCCCTTGTCACTTTTTCACATCTCCAATCCTCAGTCTTTACCCCAACCACCTGAACTTTTCTGAGCATGAACCCCAGCAGAGTGGTGTGTGTCCGTCTGAGACAAAGCATGTTCCACTTATGGGGAAAAAGAAAAACCCTGTGCAGCATGCAGACATTGTGCTTGGTCCCTTTGAATTGGATTTAGTTTTTAATGGTGATGCATGATGACATAAACTGTTTTTCCTGTGTTAGCAGAATTTGAGATATAATTGAAGAGCAATGATAGACTCTGTCACATACCTGGGATAGCACGGTATAATTATTTTTTGATCAGGTTGATGGCAGGGATTTCCTAACAATATTTACATTGTCTTTTGCATATCTCATGTTGTCACTCACAAATAATTTACAACAGCACACACACACACACACACACACACACACACACACACACACATACACACACACACAAACACAAACACAAACACACACACTAAACTAAAGTGAAAAAAAAGTCTCCGTATCCTCCAAAAGGCAGTTTAGAAATGTATTCCAAAGTGGCAAAAGTAAATTTCAAATCTAATTAGTATGCTGGTGCAATTTTTCAAGTTACTTGTGAGTGTGACACAAAAAAATGTGATGACTGACAGATTTGTTGTTACACGTCACTAGTAACATAAAACATAAAAGAAAAATCCTTTCTTCTGATTACTGTGCTTGGATTTCATGGTGCCACCTTTACATTTTAACTGCTGTAGTTCAGTTGCAATAAAAGATTAAAACAGCCCATCTCTGTACTTTCTACAATGCTATGTAACAAATCAGGTTACTTAAGATATGTGGCAATAATAAATGCCTGTCACATAGGGGACTCTCATCCCATGACTCAAGTAGACACAACTAAGATTCATGTGAAACAAAAGAAGAAAACAAAAACAAAGTTTTGCATCAATATTTTGGTAGATCTGCATTCAAATATTGTCTAGCTCTAATTGCTGTAGTAATACAAGTCATTTTGTCTCTTACCGTTAAAGTGTGACCTGTGACAAAAACAAGACAACATGGTGACAAAATTTCATCAAACTTCCCTTCCTTGCACCATGGTTGAAAAGGGGGAGGAAAGCTAAATGTATGCCCATTTCATCAATGGTTTATTGAAACTGTGGTTTCCATTATTGCCAGCTAATTTCTTGATTTGAATCGTGCTCTGAAAGTAACTGAAATAAAGTGTTACATAATATCTGATGTGACGACAACCTGTAAATGATAAATTTTCCATATCATACCTCTACTAAAAAAAAAAGCGTATCATGCTATACATACAGTGTAAAAAACATCATCTGATGATGATTTTGTAACCCTAGTTTCAGAGTCGTTCATGGTTTTTAAATTTAACAATCACAGAAAGTGTTCATCAGCGTGCTGTCTGTCTGATGCCAGGTTACAGCAAAATTAAGAATGTATGTTTTATTTTGAACACTTCTGGGCTTAGAACAATCCATTACAAATACATTTATACTATAAATAATTTTCTATATATCACGTGTACAGTTGTGGCTCAGGCCCTGAGACCAGTCACCATGGTCTGCATTGTATTTTATTAATGCTTCAGAGTTTGGAACCTTCTCTGCAATGAATGACCCTATTCCCAACCTTCGTGAAACAGGCGTGCCAATTCCTGATAATGCTAAAATAAAAATTAAAAAAAAAAAAAAGGGAAAAAGACTATCATAACTGCAGTGGGGGAAGTGAAGATCTGATGGAAGGCATAAAAAAAAACACAAAAACAATGAACAACAGGCAGAGCTCCACAGTATCGGTTCCACAAAATAGTAGATTTAATAGCTTTCAGATATATATGCATTTTTAACAATTTTTTGTTCACATTTGGTACTGTCAAAGGGGGAAAAAATTCGGACATGGCAGCGTCAGAAATTCTAAGAGAAGTTTCTGTTGTTCTGGAAACAAGTAGACAAATGAAATTTAATTTGTTCTTTCATATTTCATCTTGCCTTCTGTTAGAAACAGTTTATAAAAATAATTATTGTTAGTGCAGTGACAAGTTACCAGACATAATTTAACAATGGCATGCTCTGCACACACTAGATTATGGCTTGAGAACAAGAAACTAAGCCTGAGACATAAGAAAATTTATTCTTTCACCAATCATACAGAGTATGAATAAACACTGTTTCATACTGTAAACAATCTTTAGTCAGTTAGAAAGCAGCCATAAGAATATATTCTCATGCTTCCCTCCTTCACGTGATGCTGGCCTGACCTAAATATAAAATCGCTATGTTCTTGTCAAATCTAAGTCCTCCTCCTTATTCTGTCTGTCCAAAGTCATTGTAAACACTTTAATGTGCTTACAAAAGCTTGTTTGTAAACTGCAGTACAACGGAAAGAACACATTAATTCATACAGAATCATTTCTGTGAAGTGGAGAAGACATGGAAAACGCAAAAATGATAGCAACCAGCAATGGTTTTTGACTTAAGTACCTGTTGACATTGTTTCACATATATGTTCGGCATAGGCTTAGACAGTATTTTGCCTGCTGTTAAAAACTTGTGTATTGAAGTGCACAGCTTATGCAGTGATGACTGATTTCCTATGCTCAAATTAGTCAGAAAGAAAAAGTCTTCCCATTGAATGTCAGTCTGATTTAAAAAAATTTTTTTTTTTAATGTTAAGTGCTCCAGTGTAAGATGGAAGTTGGTAATGAATTTTGAAAGAGATTTACCTAAATCCCTGTGCTCTTTAAAAAGCTGACATTGAACTGGGAGCTTTACTCCATGTACCAAAAATGGTAACGTTCTGTATTGGTGGGATGAGCTGTCCATATTGCTCTTTGAGTAACACTAACAGGTTTACTTGACCACTGCTCAGTGTATCATGTATGTTCTGTGGCAATGACCATTCATCATGTACCTCTTCACTCAACATTTAGGGTTGTACCTGACACTAGTGACAGCAGGTTTAAGCCTATGGTCTGTGAGTTTGATGTTACACTTCCACACCAATTTTATGTGGTGTGCGTACCTAGTTACCGTTCTGAGTTTGATTTTTTAAATTTTCATTATGTTCCATTTCTCCCACTTTTAGCTGGCAAGCCTTATGTAGTTATCACAGTTCAGTATATGCTCTGAGGCTGTGTGGGTCATTGTGTGTCCTGTCTTTTGCAGGAAACCGGCTACATTGCTGACAAGATCGTCAAAGCGGAGAAACGGATCAAGGCATACCCATATGATACAGAAGCATGGAGTGTTCTCATCCGAGATGCACAGGTATATATTGTCAAATGGCCAGGAAGGGGGGGGAGAGTGAGAGAGAGGTTGTGGATGTGACACATTACAGTGGATAATGGTATTATTACATATGTCATGGATCACCAAATTTGGAGAGCACATTTTTTACCCATGCTTTTGAAAATTGCCCAGGTAAGGCAGCTGATTAGCTAGGTTGCAGATATTTTACCCATACCCAGGGCCCACTGCTCTGCAAAACAAAAGGGCAGTTGTAACTAGACGCAGTTATTTTCTTTTTGATGTATGACTGCATGGCTGGTAAGTGGCTGTACTTTTTAACAGGAACATCAACTGTGATTGTTCAGCTTATAGGCAGTAGTTCTCTATCCCATTTTGACCTTGTGATTCTGGCACAAGTCAAACAGGGTTGGAAACCAGAAAAGGCAATAACTAAAATTAACTCTTACGGTTACTGAGAGGACAGTTTAGCATACAAGGTGATTGTTTTCTACACTATAGCATCGAAAGAAATGGTGTTGACTTCTGTAGCGGATAATTTCTCTGATTTTAGAGGAAGAGTTAAGTACTTCCATACTTGAATTCTAGAAATTCTGTGAACAAAAGGTGTTTGATGAGTTGGATGTTGTAGTTTGTCAAGAAGGTAGATGGAATGGCATAGCAGGGGAGGATAGTGATCCTGAAGTTCATGTGCCACTTACCGTTATTAAAGATGGCAGCCTGTTCTGTACCCATCCACCATAACCATGCACTGCTAGAATGTAACAAAACAAAAGACATCTCAGAATGTCCTTTGTCTGTGTATGTGTGTGTTTGTATCCACAAGTATACTGCTGTGGAGAAAACTGATAGGCAGTTTTCTGGGGGAGGGAGGGGGGGGGGGGGGTCCACTTAAGCCTTAGTTGATAGGCAAATACTGCATGGCCCATGTGCCAAGGTTTGGTAGGTGACTGTAAAAGGGTATGTCCAGAAACAATGTTTTAAGGGCCAGCTTTCTATGATGTGTCCAGGGATCATAGTTGAAGGGAAAGCCAGCTGTGGAGAACATGCATCACCAGGGCCATTTCTGCTGGCTTGTAGGCAAATTTTATTCCGGCCAGGAAGTTCTCTACATGGAGTGTATTGATCGTCTTCTTGAGTTGAGTTAAATATTTCCAAACTTATTTAAAGAACAAAAAAATACATGGAACATTGGACTTCAGACTTGACTGCTCACATGAAAATGATCAAAACGACAAATCAGCGTTTCGTCCTAACAATTTTTCGCAAAGTCAGACCTAACAGCTATTGTTAGTCATCAAGCTGCATGCAGTTATCTGCTTTATTAAACTTATACTAAAATTATTCATGCCTGTATACATGTATGAATTTTATCTCTTTCTTCACACTTTCCTACTGTGAAAAGAACTTCTGTTTTAAATGAACTAACTTTGATGGTCTGTCCCAAACCATGCCGCTGAAGGAAAAAAAAATGGACGTTGTAGTTGTGTACTCTAACTACTCTAGACGGCTAGAGGTAAAGTAGACCAAGACTTCTCTGTGGTCTCACTCCAGGACAAAGAGAATAGTCAGTAGCTGTGCATTGCAGTAACAAATTTAAAGCCAGTCCATATCAGCTTATCAAGCCAGAAAAATCTGGTTAAGTTTCTGACTCAAATCTTAAGTTGAAGTCTGTCGATTTAAAGAAAAACAAATGAACAAACAAATCAAGTGTTCTGCTTTATTTCAGTTCTATGACTTGCCTGCAAGTATTTAGAGAGTTTTGTTTTAGGATAATTTTTTTTTTTTTTTTTTTTTTTTTTTGTTTCTTCAGATTCATGTACCAGAGTAGTAGTAAAAAAAATTTTTTAATCCCTAAGCTTTTGTGCACTTTGTCTTACAGATCTCTGAATATGCCTGATCCCCCCCCCCCCCCCCCCCTTTTTTTTTTTTTTAATGTACCTGTGTTGCAAAATTTTCTGTCCTAAGCATCCTCTACACTTTGTTATACAGATAAATACCTGAATTTCCTTTTGAATTGTCTTGAGCTATCACTTTGAAACAGTGTTTGAGACTTGAAAATAAATCTCCTCAACACATACCAGTCCAAGGCTGTCGTGAACATATTGGATAGGTAGTGGAGTGTGCCTACCCCTCATGCTATAGTTCCTGGATATGTTCATGAGCCTGTGCCATCACGACAATGACTGATCTTTTGCTTACCATCATCAAAACATGATGGAAGTAGTGAGTTGCTTTGTTTTCATCACATTCATGGATCATGGAGATATTGTTGAGTTACCTGTGCCATCGTACATTTGGTATATGTCTTGGGCTCATGATATACACAGCATTGATCTGTAAAGCCAGTGCTCGGCATTCACTCCCTAGAAACTACTGTTAACTATAATGCCCAAATACGGATGTTCCCACTCCTGTAAAGCCCACACTTGAACATTCAAACAGCTGTCTTTTAAACCAGTCTTGAACAGTATTCTCTTTAGTGAATTTCTCACAGTTGTCACAGGCAGTGTAGGCACGCGAGGGACTTAAATGTGGGTTAAAAACGTGCTGTGATATTGCAGGAGTAGGAAAAATAAAAGAAGAGGGAGAGGGGGATGTACTTGGCATTAAAAAGGAACAGAAAAAGCAAAACAAAAAAGTGACAAGTTTCTTCATTTACAGTGTCTTTCTTAAACTCCAGCCAAGGTTTTAGGTGTGGTTACAGTTGTCTAGCCAGCGCATAATACATGTGCTGTTGTTTTTAACAATTTAAAAAGGATGCTGATTAGTAATTTGGCATCCTTCATTTTTGATGTTTTAGACATCTTTTGTGCAGAAGAAATTAAAAAAAAAAAAGAAAAATGTATGTATATGTTTAATTTTTTTGGAAAGATTTCCATGTTTACTGTTTTTTTTTTTTTCTGGTCATGACATTATGATCTGCTAAGCTTTATGTTACAATACTTGCATTTTATTGCTATTTTTGGTGAAGGAAAGGAACATTGTGTGTGTGTGTGTGTGTGTGTGTGTGTGTGTGTGTGTGTGTGTGTGTGTGTGTGCAGTTTAAGAATCCATACACAGACAATTATATTACAGATTCTGACAGCAACGTGTGAATAACAGTTTGAGTGTAGGAGCTATATTCAACAAGAAACACTGCACACACGCTGATGTAGAGCACACATATTCTCTGACACATGCTGATTTTCGCACTCATAGACAGATGCACAGGCATGCACAAAAATACACATCCATGTGTGCACACATGTTGGTGTGCATGCATACTCATCATACTCATATACACACACACACACACACACATACACACACACACACACACACACACACACACACACACACACACAAATGATGGCAATGCACACACATGCTGTGTGAAGTTTGGTTGTATTGAAAAGGACGTTATGTGGTGTGTCGACAGATGCGCAAGATGGAGGAAGGACGTGGTCTGTTTGAGCGTCTTGTGGAGCAGTTTCCTAATGCTGGCAAATACTGGAAACTCTATATTGAACAAGAGGTTACTATTCTCTTTTTCAGCTGGCCTTTCCCTCTCTCCTCCATCTGCCAAACACATGGGACCTGGTTACAAACAGATCCTAGGCAGTTTGTTGTTGAGGTCACTTGACAGAACCCATTGCTGAAAAGTTTGTAGCAGACACAGAACAAAACAACAAAAAACCCTCAGAGCTTCACCACCCTAAATGCAGTTGTTCGGGTCTTTCTGCTGTGTCAATTGCTGATGCCTAATTGGCAGTCAAGCAAAAGAAAGCTCAGTGTGCTGTAACTGAAAGTGTTCCATCAGAAAACAAAATTGGACCGAGATGGAAGGGAGAGGAAGAGGCCTAACAGCTATGTTCATTGGCTTGGTTTTAATTCTTTTTGCCCCCTTCCTTTATGGACATTAGTTGGAGGCTGTCTTATTGAGTGTTTTCATGCTGGATCAGATTGTGTGATCAATTGGCATCATGTGTATTTTGCTGACATGGGCATGTGATAAAAAGAAAACATTTCTGACACTTGCCGGTGTTGCCTGATTTTTGATTTGGGGTGGGATGTGTTGTGTTGCTAGGTAGGTGTCCAGGGATGGGGTGTGTATGCGCATGGATGTGTATGTGTGTGTGTGTGTGGTGTGTGTGTGTGTGTGGTGTGAGAAAGAGAGAGTATGGTTGGATTTGAGTGTGTATATGTGTGTTTGGTTTGAATGAGTGTGTGTGTGTGTATGAAAAGAGAAGAGAGAGAGAGAAAAGTGGGTATATCTGCTCTGTGTGTTTAAAGTACTCGGGGGGGGGGCATCACAATCCTATATTTTTCTACACTAATAATGTGAGTACGTTT
>JADBJO010006848.1:117816-124858 GCA_016801955.1 Conus betulinus
TTCTGGAACAAGGATTATTGCCCTGGTATTCAATCGTCCATGTGCTCTCAAGATGTTAAAGAGAAGATGGCAACAGCAGAAGGTCTTATACATAGTGATGTAAATGAAGCAATACGCAGATTTGAGGTGATCATGAAAGATCAAGCTGAATTATGAAAGAAAAAGGCAGTTTTAAATAAAAGTATTCCTAGTGATGATAGTTGGTATGATAAGGACTGTAAAACATCAAAACGTAAAATGCTTAGTCTGTGGAGATTTTTTTTTGTAAAACTTTGGATAAAGGTGATCGTGTCGCGTTCTGTGTTGCAAGACGTGATATATAAAAATCTTAATAAAATAAAAAAAAGAAAGAACACAATGATTTCATTGCTAAATGTATTGATTAATTCTGTGAAGAGTCAACAGGAATTTTGGGAAACTGTACACAAGATTGCAAGGAGAAGATTTCAACCGTCAAAAATATATTTCTGTAATTGAATGGTTCGAACATTTTAGAAGCTTGTTGGAGAAAATGAAAAAAATAATATTACAGAGAACATAGTTCAAAAAAAAATGAGGAGGAATTTCCGTACGAAAGAGCAATATCTCGAGAAGAAGTGTTGCTCGCAATCAGAAACCTGAAAAATGGAAAATCTGCTGGCCCTGATGGTTTGATTGGCGAATTTTTTAAAATATTCTGGCGAGTATGTCTTGAATTTCTTAGTGAAGTTGTGTTAACTTCCTCTTTGATAGTGGCGCTTACCCTGACAGCTGGAAAGAATCTATAATTTTACCCTTGTTCAAGAAGGTGATGTTAACAATGTAAATAATTATAGAGGTATTTCATTATGCAATGTTGTAGCAAACTTTACAGCTCGGTTATTAATAGTAGATTGCATGAATGGGTAATTCAGAACAATATAACTGGAGAGCATCAGGCGGGGTTTAAAAGAGGTTATTCTACAATTGATCATATATTTACCCTGCTTGCTGCTGTTCAGAAACAACTCGTAAAGAATCAGAAGTTATATGTTGCCTTTGGGATTTTGAAAAGGCTTTTGATTCCATTTCTCGAAAATTGTTATGGCCTGTTTTTTGTAAAAACTGGAATCAGGGGTAAGTTGTACAGTACAATAAAGAGTATGTATTGTGAGGTAAAAGCAAAAATACGATCAGGCGCAAAATTATCGGAATTCATCAAGTGTACAAGTGGGGTTAAAAAGGAGATGTTTGTAGTCCGATTTTATTTTCCTTATTTATTAATGAGTTAGCCTTAGAAATAATTGAAAATGGCCGTCATGGAGTAACTTTTGATCTTTTAGAATTGTTTATGCTGCTTTTTGCCGATGATATTATTCTAATTTCAGTATCAGTGGTTGGTCTCCAGAGACAACTAAATAATTTGTATTCTGCAGCAGGCAGACTAGAACTAAATGTTAATATGAATAAGACCAATATTGTTGTATTTCGTAAGGAGGATATTTAGCCCGCACTGAAAAATGGACCTATGGAGGTGAGAGAATACATGTGATTAATGCTTACAAATACCTTGGTATTTATTTTACAACGAAACTTAGTTTTGGTTTTGCTTGTCAAGATATAGTCAATAGAGCCAAAAAAAAGGCGGTCAATAGTATTCTTCATGTTTTGTACAAGTTGGAGTGTACTCGTTCAGTGTTTTTACAAAATTGTTTGATTCACAGGTACAGCAATTTTACAATATGGTGCAGAAGTATGGGCTTTTGACAAAGGTGCCTTAATTGAAAAAGTTCACCTGTATGCGATGAAGCGCTTTTTGAATGTAGACAGTAGAACGCCCAATGATCTGTTTATGGTGAACTTGGACGATATCCAATTTATTTAAATTCCCTTTGAAATGCATAAAATATTGGCTCAAGTTAAACAAGAATGAATGACGATAGGATACCCTTTAAAGGTTACAGGGTGCTGTTGAGTTTAGATGATAATGGTAAAGAACATGGGGCTTCCCATGTTCGACAGTGTTTGAATTCATATGGATATGGTTGTTTTGGGATAACCAAGGTGTAGAAAATATATCAGAATTTCTGAATTGTTTTAAACAGAGGATTATAGATTGCAGGTGCAGGACTGGCATGACCATATGTATATATAGTGATAGATTTGCTCAGTATAAACTCTTTAAATCGACACATAGCTTAGAACCTTACATTGGGATAAAAAAAATGAATAGATTTATCAAATGTGCACTGACAAAATTTAGATTTGGCGTGTCTGATATCGCATGCCATCGCCTCAGGTATAGAAATGTAGTTGAAAATGAACTGATGTGTCGACTTTGTAACGAAGCAAAAGAAGATGAATATACATTTTTTTGTTTTGCTGTCCTGCTCTGAGCGATCTTAGAATAAAATTTATTCAACCCAAATATTACACTGAACCATGCAATTTCAGGCTAATTCTCTTTAATGGCTTAATGTACTCTGCGTTTTGAAATATATCTATATTTTTCATGGTTTCATTGTGTTATGTATTAGGAATGTTGTATGATGCACAAAGGAGATATTTGTAATCCGATTTTATTTTCCTTATTTATTAATGAGTTCGCCATAGAAATAATTGAAAATGTCTGTCATGGAGTAACTTTTGATCTTTTAGAATTGTTTATGCTGCTTTTTGCCGATGATATTATTTTAATTTCAGTATCAGTGGTTGGTCTCCAGAGACAACTAAATAATGGCCTGCGACGGTTTTTTTTTCTTCATGGAATATCTCGGAAAGTACTCGGCCGATCTTTGTGAAAATTGGCAGGTATGTTCATTATGGTTCACGGATGATGCCCGATGTTTTAGTTTACCGTTATAGCCGTTACTAACGGCTGTAACGACCTGTAACGGGTTTTTTCTTCTTTATGGAATATCTCAGAATGTTTTTGGCCGATCTTTGTGAAAATTAGCAGGTATGTTCACTATGGCTTACGGATGATGCCCGATGTTTTAGTTTACTGTTAGAGCCGTTAGTAACGGCTATATCGGCTCATAATGGTTTTTTTTCGTCTTTATCGAATATCTCAGAAAGTGCTTGGCCGAACTTTCTGAAGTTTTGTAGGTATGTCCATTTTAGGCGACGGATGATGCCTGACGTTTTAGTTTACCGTTGTAGCCGTTACTGACGGCTGTAACGGCCCATAATAGTTTTTCTTTTTTATGGAATATCTCAGAAAATACTTGGCTGATCTTTCTGAAAATTTGTAGATATGCTCATTATGGGTCACGGATCATGCCCGACGTATAATTTTACCGTTATGCCGTTTTTGGATATAATTACCCATAATGATTTTTCTTTTTTATTGAATATCTCAGAAAGTAAGTGGCCGATCTTTCTGAAAATTGTACGTGTGTTCATTATGGGTCACAGAGATGCCCGATGTTCAAGTTTACCGTTATAGCCGTTACTAACGGCCCATAATGGTTTTCTTCTTGATGGAAAATCTCAGAAAGTTCTTGGCCGATCTTTCTGAAAATTTGTAAGTATGTTCATTATAGGTCACAGATGATGGCCGACGTTTACCAGAATAGCCATTACTAACGGTTACACCACACGGCAGTTACTCAACCCTCCGACCTTCTCCACCCCCTTTTCACTAAACCTTAAGGGGGGAGGTCTGAGTTCTAATCTTTCGGACAAAACGATCCAACCAAACTCTCGTGTGCAAGAGAATGCATGTCATGACACGTAAAAGAACCCATGACAGCGAGAAAGTTGTTCCTGGTGACATTCTGCTGGAAATTCAGCCTGAATGGGTGCAACACAGACCTATCAGACAGGGAACAGACGAACACACACACACACACACACACACACACACACACACACATACACAGAGACAGAGAGAGAGAGAGAGAGAGGAGAGAGAGAGAGAGAGAGAGAGAGAGAGAGAGACACGCACACACACACACGCACACACACACACACACACACACACACACACACACACACACACACACTCACACATACACGCACGCATGCGTGCGTGCGCGCGCGCGCGCGCGCGCGCACCACACACACACACACACACACACACACACACACACACACACGCAAACAATACAGGAGGCTTTGCAGTGTGGCAAAACACTGTCCCCATGGGAGATAACTTCGTATTTCACACTGAACAATATAATCATTTCGATGATGAAGTTAGACAATACTCACACACATCCTTGCCCCACTACCTCTCTGTCTCTGTCTCTCTGTCTCTCTCTCTCTCTCTCTCTCTCTCTCTCTCTCTCTCTCTCTCTCTCTCTCTCTCTCTCTCTCTCTCTCCTCCACCGCCTTCCCCCTACTTCCCTTCATCCCGAAAAACCCTGTGATTGTTTTTCTTGTGTGTGTGTGTGTGTGTGTGTGTGTGTGTGTGTGTGTGTGTGTGTGTGTGTGTGTTTCTCTTTTGTTTGTTTTGTTTGTTTCCGTAAAAGTACGTATCATCGCTTTGGCATTAAGCTTCGGACATAGTACGCAATACAATACAGTACAACACAGCATAGTACAGTAAACCACAATACAATACAATACAATACAATACATACCCAGTCGCAAAATATAAGGGCAGCGCCATAAACCACAGAGAAACGTATAACACAGTACCAAGTAATGTAGTGAGTTGCAATGTCAGTCAGTGCGATCCCACAGAATACAAGTCGACGCAATGAAAGCGCATCATATCGGGGAATGCTGGGAAAACGCGATGAAAGACCCAGCAATGGCTTCCAGTGCAATGGCATCGAATTCCATTCAGCGCTCTGCAACGAACTTGCGACGCCAAGCAACTGAATACAATGTCAATGAAATACAGTTTCAGGCAACGCAATACAATACAGCACAGCACAGCACAACACAACACAACACAACACAACACAACACAACACTACACAACACAATACATTAACATACAGTGCAAGAACGCCACAAACAGTTAAACACAATGTAAATGAAAACAAAAGTTGTTCGTACAGTACACGCACATCCTCACTTGTCAAGAGGGGCGAAGCACTGTCTAATCAGAGAGAGAGAGAGAGAGAGAGAGAGAGAGAGAGAACATCAATCGTTGTAACGCACTTTACATTCATTCATCTATAGATATGATTTAACAGCTTGATCAGAAAAACGAAAACGGATAAATTAAAAAGAGAGAGAGAGAGAGAGAGAGAGAGAGAGAGAGAGAGAGAGAGAGAGAGAGGGGAGGGAGGGAGGGAGGGAAGGAAAGGAGGGGGGGGGCAGAGATTACTTATGACACATTGAAATCGGCGAACGTCGTCGGCAAAGAACAACCTGGAACTGAGAAAGATCTGGGCCTGTACAATCCATCCTTTCAACAAAAAAAAAAAAGAAAAAAAAAAAAAAAAAAAAAACAAACAAAAAAAAAAAAACCCAAAAAAAAAAACCCTAAGATCAGAACACACTGGCTTTCTTTTAGGTCCAGATTTTAAAACAAAAAAATACTAAGATCAGAAACACACTGGCTTTCTTTTAGGTCCAGATTTGTATCACTGTTTGAAATGAATATGAGTATACATGCATTTTCATAGTTAGATCTAGTTGCAAAGTGAGACGACTGCAGGCGGAAATCTAAACAAATTCTAAAAAGAAATATTTGTAAGGCTTTGCCAAAACACATAGACAAACGAATCACAAGACAAACACGACGTGTTTCGACCTCTTAGGTCTTCTTCAGATAAAACGCATAACACTCAGGAAAACGAAAAGAAACAAGCAGTCGCTATCTTCATCCAACTAGGCGCAAGATGGCCGTTGAGTGTTATGTGCCTTGCTGAAGAAGATCTGATACGTCGAAACGCGTTGTGTTTTGTCTCGTGATTCGTTTGTATACGTTTTTTTTTTTTTTTTCGGCGGAACCTGATGAATAATTTTCAGAATTTGTTTCCATAGCAGAAAACCTCACAGTGGAAGCTGCAACTGGATCGGTTATGGGAAACGTCTTGATGGGAGAAGGGATTGTAGGAACCGTGATTTTGGGAAACTTGAGTACGGAAAACGTGATGACCCCTTCCACGCCAGTTAGTTCTTTCATTTTCGGTGTGGTGATTGTCCGGCATTCTGCGCGAGGTCCTTCCCGGGAGGTCATCAGGGGAGAGAAAGAGGTTCCTCTTAACCAAAACTCTCCCCCCCCCCCCCCTAACCTCCACCCTCACTCCGTTGATGTGTGTCACGCGATATGTGAATGCTGGTGTTGTCTTCTTGCAGGAAGTGTCGGCTTCGTAGGAAATAATGGTTCTACGAATAGGCTGAGATGATTTTGTAGCAACACCTGATTGTCCTTTTTGTACAGTTCATTAATCCTTCCACGAGGACAAGATCTCTGTTTCTCTGTCTGTCTGTCTGTCTGTCTGTCTGTCTGTCTGTCTGTCTGTCTGTCTGTCTGTCTCTCACACACACACACACACACACACACACACACACACACACACACATATATATATATTATATATATATATATATATATATATATATATATATATATATATATATATACATACATACATACATACATACATAATATACCCTGCAGTCAAAATGAGTTTTATTATTCTATCATCTTCTTATAGATTGAAACGCACTGGACTGCATATTTCCAGAAGTGGGTGAAAATTGATATTTGCGTTTATTTTGATTAAGCCATACCTATTCTGAAATTATGCCAGAATATTCCTTACCCACACAATTTCATTTCGTGAAAAAAAAAAGCATTTTAATTTACCATACAAGGAAAGCCATGGATCATACCGAAAAAAGAAAAAAAAGAAAGAAAGAAAAAAAAAAAAAAAAGAAAAAAAGAAAAGAAAGAAACACGATCTGTCTTTCAATTCATTTTTAAGAACTTCAATTTCCACACCTTCAGGTTTCAGTCATCTCGGTCTGAAAGTAACTTTTGACTCATATTGACTGCTACCCTTCGTTGTTTTCTACTTCACGTCACGTCTTCGATTTTCTATGTGTGCATGTGAGACCTCTAAACTACTTTTCATTGTCCTTTGTTTGTTTCATTTTGCTGCACGTCCATTTTGTG
>JADBJO010006849.1:0-5000 GCA_016801955.1 Conus betulinus
GCTCGGCTCATGCTTATGGGACTTTGCTTTCGTTTACTGGGTTGACCACATTCGATGGAAAACAGTTTGACAAATAACAAACAGAAGTACCGACAGGGCAAACTTTTTGCCAAATGACAAAATCATACACACACACACACACACACAACACACACACACCACAACATATATAGATATAATATACGCCAAACAGGAAACAAACAACACAACAACAACAACAACAACAAAAGGGGAAAACACGAAAGAAGGAGGTTGCCGCTACTATGCCAACGTGCTCCTCTCCTACAGAGGAGCCCCAAAAATTTCTCCAGGTAATATGTTGTGACTATCAAGTATACGCGCATCAAAATATTAAGGCCGTTGCAGAAAGCACGCTCTAAACCTTACATACCACAAGAAAGGATGAAAGATGGCATGGCGGTTCAAAGACTGGTACTTGTCATCTCACACGCGGATAAACGCGTCCACTAGGTCTAAGTCAATACCGTGAGTGACTAGCATGCGCGACATGGGATTGCTATCAGCTTCATGCAACCGCTATCTGGTGGTAAGGCTGTGGTATTAGATAGATACCCTCATCGGGTGTTGCTATGGATGGGTATGTTCTGCTTGGTCAGGTCAGTATGAGTACAGACGTCGAAACCTGAGAAATGAAAAACCTGATGTAGATCGTCTAAGCATTTCCTGACGAGTTCTCTAGTTTATAGTTTCGCTAACCTTAAAAATCATCTTGGCAGTTGAAGACAAGGATATATGTAACACGTAAGTCCAAAATGTGGACACAGATTGTGTATAATCTGACTTTCTCGTCCGGTCAGTTTACGTCTCCTCTCTTCTCTCTCCTCTCGCGCGCTCTCTTCGTCTCGGTGTCTCTGTATGTGGGTGGGTGTGTGTGTGTGTGTGGTGTGTGTGTGTGGGGTGTGTTGCAACATGGTTACAACATGACAATGACACATTTCTGTGGAAAGTTCAGCGAGCTGTCTGAGAGCACACTTTCTGGGTCCACGTGTGAGCGAGGTGGGTTCAGAGAGAAAGGCTTGTAGCAGGTGCGGTCGGTGCGATCCGAGGGCGCGCATGGCGCGGTACACCGCCATGAAACAGCCCGGTGGAACCGGCTCTGGAAGTACCTTGCAGGGGTCGTCCCAGCACCTCTTTAGCGGCAGTGGACCTGAAACATCGTCACTCCATAGCGTTATCATCATTACCATCATCTTCGTGTGCATCATCGTCGTTTTCAGTGTGGTGTACCTTCGTCGATGTCATCGGTACCACCGTTGTAACACACAGTAGTGGTCTCCATCATCGTTGCTATCGTTTTCGTTGTCACCGTCTCTGCCGCTGTCACCAATCATGATGGTGATAATCACCGATGTTGTTGTTGTCTGTTATGATCACCAGTATATTCGTGTTCTGTTGTCACTGCACCACAACCTTCACCTTCAGCGTCATCGTGTCTGTCATCATCGTCATAGTCGTCATCATTATCGCTCTTATTCTCTTCGTTTTTGTCATCGCTACCGCAGACGTCACCATTTTTGTCATCGCCGCCCATCATTTCTAACATTAAGAAACGGGAGTGTCGCTGCACTGGTGCCTTGGTTTCAGGTCGTTTTGTTATAAACGAGACGATCATAAAGCCCCTCCCCCCCCCCCCCCCCCCCCTTGTGTGCGTGCGTGCGTGCGTGCGTGCGTGCGTGCGTGTGTGTGTGTGTGTGGTGATTGAAACGTTGTGGAAAGGGGGCCTAGTGGACAAGGCACCGGCCTATGAATCTGGAAAATCCCCAGATCACGACTAAATTCTCACAGAAGTTTGCCACCACCACCACCACTCTCCACCTAACCTCCCCTCCTACCCCCACCACTCCACCACTCTCCCCAGGGGAAAGCAGTCACCAATTTGACACAGCGAAATATGACCTGACGAAATGTAGTACAATACAGTACAATACAATACAATACAAGCCAAGCCAAGCCAGCCAAGCCAAGCCAAGCCATCCAAGCCAAGCCAAGCCAAGCCAAGCCAAGCCAGCCCAGCCAAGCCAAGCCAATATATCACAATACAAATAAGTGATGATACACCGCATGGAATTTGCAATATAAATTATACTATCATCGAACTTAATTCAATTCAACGTGTATAATGCAGTACAGCATGTGGTCAAGAAAGCCAAGGCCGAATCTTTGCCCAGACCTAACATGAAGAAACGTTCCAATGAGTGGCGCCAAAACTCAGTGAGATCAGCATGGAGGACTTGAATGTCAGAGGCCAGTGGATGATAGCTGATAGAGTGTCCGTTCCCAGTGCACGTAGAACTCGAATGACAGAGGCCAGTGGATGATAGCTGATAGGAGTGCCATTCTCAGACGTATAACTCGAATGATATAACCATTCAGACCAACATCATCGTCCTATGTTGAGGGAAACTCTTCCTATCAGAAGCTCCGTACCGACGTTGTACACGGCAGGAGTCCACAAGCTCGTGGTCTGGACCGCTTTGATAGACATTACCATGATGATCGGTGTTTATCGGCTGAATTGGATACTATGGTTGCACAGCAGAGGACCCCTCCAGACTGGGAAACCATCTGGAAATCATCGGAAGAGTGGCGTAATACCGAATGCAACACTCCACTCAGCTTCGTCAAAAAAAATGTATCCTGATTGAAACCCACTATGCTCGTTGAAAAGCAGAAATGGAACACCTCAACATCCACAAGGCTGATGAGTTTTGCTTGTCTGATCAGCATCTCGACAGAATCAGGCCTTCCAACCAACCAAAAAAAGAGGTTGGAACAAGGGGTTCGTGGGGCTGATCTAGTCCATCTCTCCTGAACTTTGCTTTCGATTTTTGGGGTGCAGAATATGACCAGAGCTCTACAGCCCATCGCATAGTCAGCTGACATAGAGTCTAACTGGATCTGGTCGAGTAGGGAAGAAAGTGAGTTCAAAAGTCTTCTATTTCCACGTAGAGCAGGTGTGAGATAGGTATGAGGGTTGGACATTCCCTAGAAAAAGGCGACGCTTTGAGATGGCATTCCACCGGCAGTCAATCCCGCCAGAGTACAGAAATCTGCTGTTCTGACAGTAGAGGGCAATCACGGAATCAGTCCCGGATGTAGGCTGCCGCCCCACCACAACCCCGAGCAGAAGCGGCAAAGTTCCGGCCGACACACTTCTCTGTTTTTAAGGAACCTGAGCTCGTGAAGAACTACGCGTCAAGCTCTAACGTGTGTCTTTCTCCTCTTCACTGTATTCTTATCTTCCTGTGTCTTCGTTTTCTTTCTTCCACGTGTTTCTTTCTCTCCCTATCGTGTCTGACTTTCTTCTACCACTGGTTCCTCTCTACCATGTGTTGTCACTTCTATTATGTATTACTTCTCTCGCATATTATTTCACTTTCCTCAACTGGGATCCCTCTTACTGTGTTCTTCTCTAAACGTTGTTTCTATCCTCTAACTGTATCCTTTTCTCTCGCACTGTATTACGTCTCTTCACTATATTTCCTCTCTATCTCATGATTTACTTCGCTTGCAACTGTGTTTCCTTTCTCTCTCACTGGTTCCTTCTCTTCCACTGTGTGTCCTTTCGCTCCACTGTGTGTCCTTCTCTCCACTGTTGTTCCTTCTCTCTTCTCACTGTATTTTCCTTTCTCTCCACAATCTTCCGTTTCTATCAATTCAAAGTCGTTCCTAATCCAGTAGAGTACAGTAATAGTCAAAGCAGCATCGGCTAAAACTTACGAAGTACAAACACATCTGATCGAATCCAGAAACAAGGCTGTCCAAAACAATACAATACACATTGTACAACGCACTATTCAAACCCAGTCCAGTACCAATCTGTAATGCCAGTAACGAATAAAGTACATACCAGGGGCAACACAATATTCACCACAAGCCCAGTCTACTCCAATACTGTCTGCTTAACAACAACACCGTATCAGTACAAAAACCGTGACCAACGCACAATATTCATCACACAGTCCAGTCCCAAACCAGTGGATTATAGTGCGACACGTTAGTGACAGAACCAAACAGTAACAGGCAACAAAAGCACAAGATCAGTGCAGGCTCACACAAAGATGTACAATTTGTCGAAGTGCAGAAACATAAACAGTATACAGACAACCAAAGCACAAAGATCAGCTACAGCCAACTAACAACGCTGTAATCATTGTACGAAGGGCAGAACATAACATTAACAGACAAACAAACCACAAGGATCGCAGTACCGTCATAACACAAAGGTGTGACACTTGTCGTAGTGCCGAAAGTAGCCGTTCCACAGATGGAGTGCATACACACACTACAGCACACCACACACACACACACACACAGGCAACGCATAACGTACACACCACACACACACCACGACTCACACACAAACACACACACACACACACCTACCACACCCACACACCGAAAACACAGACACAAACTCTTAAACAACTCGTTTTAATTGCTTTTTTTTTTTTTTTAGATTGGTTCATTTTTAGTCTAATACTATCAATTTTTGAATAGACGTTTAAATCAAATCCATCAATCCAAAACAAAGCACGAGATCAGTACAGATCAACACAAAAGATGTACATCTGTCGTTAGTTGCAGAATAACAGTACAAAGCCGACAAAGCACAAGATTCTGTAACCGCTCAACAACAAAAGGAGTACATAATTGTCGTAGTGGCAGGCAAGCAGTTGGTAGACGAACAGCAACAGTTTCGGGCAGATTGTTATGGTACTGTCGGCACGCCCTCATCTGCCTTCACCAGCACAGGGTTCCACCCTCGCCCCAGCTTGTCAGGTTTGAGCATGAATATCATGAGAGAGATGAGAGCGGGAGAGAAGAGATGGAGAAGTGAGACGAGGAGAGGAGGGGGGGGGGGGGGGGGGGGGGGAGAGGAAGAGTGAGGAGAGAGGAGAGAGAGAGAGAAGCGAGAGAGAGAGAGAGACGAGGAGAGAGAGAGAGAGACCGACAGGACCGACAGACAGACAAAAATA
>JADBJO010006849.1:12500-15000 GCA_016801955.1 Conus betulinus
TGGGGGAGGTCTCTGTGAAGAGATAGTTTTGAGAGAAATGGCTGTGTGGGGGGGGAGGTCTCTGTGAGAGATAGTTTTGAGAGAAAATGGCTGTTGGGGAGGTCCCTGTGAGAGATAGTTCTGAGATAAAATGGCTGTTGGGGGAGGTCTCTGTGTGGGAGACAGTTTTGAGATAAAATGGCTGTTGGGGGAGGTCCCTGTGAGAGATAGTTCTGAGATAAAAGGCTGTTGGGGAGGGTCTCTGTGAGAGATAGTTTTGAGATAAAATGGCTGTTCTTCAGGCTGTCATTTAGTAGGCCTTAGGTTTTATGGTCCAGAAAGGTTTTATAAATGAACCGGAAGTTTGCACTATGCTTACTGAGTGTTGTTGTTGTTGTTGTTGTTTGCTTGTTTTGTTGTTTTTTTCTTACTGTTCAAGAAAGTGGATTTTGAAAGGAAAGAAGCTGGATTAGAAACGAAATTGTCTGTACTTTGTTTTTTTTTCTCCACCTAGTACCTCTGCTTTTTTATCCATAAGTATAAAACATATATGTCGAGCTATGTGATTCGTCGAATTCTGTAAACTTCCATACGATTGGTAGAAACAGCCATCGGCGGCATTCACCCGTTAAAGAGGTAAGCCATGCAGATGCGTTTCAGTCGCTCCCTAAACAGATAAACGTCCGTAATAATAACAACAGGTAAGTGATCATGAATTCATACACTCAGATCGCGAGCCAGTTTCCAAGTATACATATTGACAAGAACAGGTGAGTTGTTCCCAGTAGGTATATTGAGTCTGAAAGTTGATTCCCTCTTTTATTTTTCCACAGGCACATCACAACACATGCTAGCGCATAGCAGGTTCTAAACGGACGAATTGCATGGCAGGAATGGGACTATTTGGAGCAGCTGAAATGGTCTGAAACCTGATATTGATTAGTGTGGGTTCTGTGTCCGTTGTGAGTGAGGTCAATAATATAGATCTCTTTTAAAACCCGTGATGATTGGTTCTAAGGGACGAATCAAAATGGAAGGAGTTGGACTATTTGGGAGCAGCTCAAATGGTGCATTTAAAGGTAGGGTCATGGGTGAACTCTAAGTCGGAAATCTGACATCAATTAGTGTGTGGTTCATGTATACGTTGTGAGTGGGGTCATTAACACAGATCCTTTAAAAACAAGTGAACTGATTGGTGAAAGGCGGTAGAAGAGGAGGGATGGGGAGTTCTATGAAAACTGATACTGTTTCAATGTTGGTTTCAATATAAGACAAAGTCAAAATCAAAACGCTTGCTTTCACGTGTATCAAATGCTTTTCACGGAGCATTTTTGGTGCACATTCCTTACGGTGGCGTGTGACCACCAAAAAAAAAAAAAAAAAAAAAAAAAATTGTGAACAGTTTTAGTTAACACAAAATCAAATAAATGAGTACCTGTTCTGCATGCGACAGGAATAGTGGTAGGTTCACAGGTGAGGAAGAAAGGGGAGGGTACCCGGTGGCGATAGAGGAGGAGGAGGAGGAGGTGGGTGGAGGAGGACGAGGAGATGGAGGAGGAGGAGGTGGAGGAAGAGAGTATGTGTGCTTGTACAGACAGACAGATAGACAGACAAATAAGCAGACAGATAATCAGACAGATATACAGACAAATGGATCCTGACGATGGATATGCAATAGAAGGAATGAGAAGTGATGGACAAGAGACCTGGATATCGGCTTGGAAGCTTGGCTCACCGGTGGAGCCCGGCAGGTGCTCTGTGGCTCTCCAGTACCGGGAGTCCCCCTCTGTGACACACAGGACAGCGTGACACAGGGAATTCCGTGTCATCTCATGCTGTTTAAAACCCGGCCGACTGCCATATCTACTTAAGACCTACACGCCATGAAAGAAAGATTAAAAAAAAAAAAAACTTGCAGATTAAAATGATTCATTTTCAAAAGGAATTGAAAGTAAATCCGCCAGATTACAGGGACATGCAAATGACAAGAAGAGTGTTTTGTCTTGTCATTTGTTCGTGCCTGTTCTCTCGCGGACTAGTGCTAAATATGGGGGCCGGAATAGCTCAGCTGGTAGAGCGCCGTACTCGTGATCCTGGGGGTGCGGGTTCGAATTTCGGTACAGGGGGATTTTTCCCTCGGAGTTAACATTGGTTCTGACTCCATTTCCCACACAGTCCTTCGAATGAGACTATAAACCGAGATTCTGTGTGTGAACGCACGCACAACATCTTGCACACACGTAAAATCCCATCACCAACTTTCGGAAGAGAAGGCCGGTTTGGCCGTTGGTATGGATGACACGTTACACACAGCATGCACCTTCCCCGAAGATGGAGTATGGCTGCCTTGATGGCGGGATAAAAAAAACGGTCATACACACACAACCCCACTGCCTGTCTATACACGCAGTGTCCGCAGGAGTATCAGCTGGCGAACGCAGAAAGAAAGAAAGAAAGTGCTAAACATTGGTGTCTGTTTCCGTCTCCGGTCACCTCACTGTCAAACTAATTTTTATAAAGT
>JADBJO010006849.1:30000-35000 GCA_016801955.1 Conus betulinus
ACAAATTCCATTCGCCTCAGAAACAAGCGGGCTTTCCAGACCCATATCCTCTCTCCTCCACCCAACACACCTAAATGGGGAACGCCGAAAAAAAATCAAGGAGAAGGCAGGCCTAAAAACGTAGCCTGTGTATGTTTTTTTTCCTCTACTGTTAAAACATATTCTATTATCTTGAGCAACGTGTTAGGGGAAAAAATGAGCACTGGTGTCAAAATTGATATTTACAACTGTTTTAGATTTTATTAAATGTATTCAACCCTATTCTCAAAAGCTGAATGTAGTGCTCAAGGTGGAGAAAAGTTGGAGAGAAAAAAAAACCCAAAAAAACAGCTAGCAAACAAGTTGTGTTTGGTTTCTGGTGTGAAAATACCTAAGGAAATCATAATGTCAAATCCCCTTTTTCCCCCGCCCCTCCCGTTCAAACTTTAGCGCTTTTTACCATGACTGTGTGAAGGCTACAAGTTTCGTGCAATCGGTTCACTACTTTTGGCGTTCACGTACTGGCAGATAGACAGACACACAGAAAAAGAAACAGATTCGGGTGAGAAGACATTCTCATGTGGGAGGGTAATAAGGAACGTGTGTGATGCGGCAAAACACAGGCTCACGTGGTTTGCATGGTTGATATCCAAAGACTTCCGGTGGGGCCACAAGGAATTGACAGCTCTGACGTCACCATGACGTAAAGCGATCATCAACACGTTATTTCCTTCCTGGAACACAACATAAAGAAGGAGCTAGTCATTGATTAAGTGAGTAGGCCTGATTTATGAAAGTTTATTTATATGACCTGGTGATGACCTTCTCTTTTGTTTTTTATATTTCGCAGAAAAAGGAGCGGATATAAGGTGGGTAAGGTAGGTTCCGGGTACCACCAACACTTCTTCAGTTAGATAACCCCCTCCCTTTGGTCAGTAAGTTCTTCGGCTAGAAAATCCCCCTTCCCCGCTCAAACCAATCCTTTGGCTAGTTAGGCCTTATCTCTTCTCCCTTCGCTCCACAAGTCCTTTGGTTAGATAATGCCCCTCTCTCCGTGTAACAATTTTGTTTTGCCTAGATAATCCCATGTGTTATCCTAACACGTTCTTTCCACACGTAATCCCCTCCCTCCCTTCCCTCCCTCCCAGAACACAACAAGTTACGAGTTCCTTGCAGAGATATCCGTGTCTCTGTCTCTGTCTCTCTCTCTCACACACACACACACACACACACACACACACACACACACACGCACTCAGTGTATACAAAGATGCACATACGTAGTGCGATTCTGACGTATAGAAATACCACTCTCTGCCTCACTGTGACGCACCATTATTATCATTATTTTCAGATCAAATGTGCTGGCCTGATATTCATGTTGATACGACGGGGAAAAGCCAGAGTTATTTCCCCTTCTCTTCATTTCCTTCTCTAAGCATGCGCGTGCGGAGTCTTGTGTCAAAATGTCGCTCCTTCTGTGCCTCCAAAAAACGAAAATACGATCGAATGATGAGGCTGCGGCAGACAAAACAATCATAAAGACGCGTCCCTCAAATTCATCAGCTTCAATCAGTTAATCCACTGCTATCAATATTGTGACGGCGACGACATCTGAACACCCCCCGCACCCTCGCCTTTCTCAGCTCTCTCCCTCAGCCTTTACAAAAACATATCTGTTGACCCCAACTCTCTGAATTCGGAAATGACCGTAAAAATGATAACCAAAGGGTCATAATAAGCAAGCGCTCTCTCTCGCGCACACACACACTCTCTCTCTCTCTCACACACACGCACACACTCACTCTCGCTCTCTCTCTCTCTCTCTCACACACACACACACACACACACACACACACACACACACACACACACACACAATATAATCACCTACGTGTTGGTGGCAGCAACACTGGCACCGTGTTGCAGAAGCAGGTCAAGGACAGGCAGGTGACGCCACTGTGCCGCGTTCAGGAGTGCTGTGCTTCCGTCCTGACCCCAACAAATCAAAACACACGTTGTCACTCTTTCTTCCTCCTCCTCTATCTCGTCAGCACTATTCCCCCAGATGTTATTTTTGATAGACTTTGTACTAGTGGTCAATTGATTTTATTTTATACGATTATATAATCATCATCGAGAACAAATATTGTCGATTCGATGCGCGCATATGAATTTAATGAACCTGATTGTGAGTGCACGCAAACCCGCTCACATCTCTCTCTCTCTCTCTCTCTCTCTCTCTCTCTCTCTCTGTGCGTGTAGGCCTATGAGCGCGCGCGCGTGTGTGTATGAAAAGAGAGAGAGAGAGAGAGAGAGAGAGAGAGAGAGAGAGAGAGATTTCAGGATTAGAATCCATCGTAATTCTGATAATTATTGTCATGAAAGGAAAACCATCAACAAAATTTACTTCAGCACAGCCACAAAGGTCACACAACATGAAAGAGAGAGAGAGAGAGAGAGAGAGAGAGAGAGAGAGAGAGAGAGAGAGAGAGAGAGAGAGAGAGAGAGAGAGAGAGACCGGGGAAAGGGAGACAAACGGACAGACAAACAGACACTCAAAGACAGACAGAAACGAATGAATGACTAACACTGGATTTGTCATCCACCGCAGCCCCTGCCTCCAGAAGTTTGCGCGTGCCTTCCACGTGACCCACTGCCGCCGCCATACTGAGAGGAGTCAGGCCCAACTGTAGTGAAGCATTTTCACTGGTTGAAAATGATTTTATTGTTGATGTTTGCCTTTTTACCGAAAACAATGTTACATTTATCAGAACAAGCTTTAATTTTTTTTCTGTCGGATTTTTTTTTTTTTTTCTCGTACGGGTTGTTCTCAGTCTTAATCATAGAGTCCCAGTATGATTTCATTGTACAGGTTGTTTTTGTACTGAATAATTGTGTGCATCGTTATTGTCAGAACAAAGTTCTCTCTGTAAAGTTCGGCCTGCTGCTGTTTGTAAGTCACAAGTCTGAGAAACGTGCATTTGCATATGTGCACTGCTCAGCTTGTTTTTCTTGTTGTTTTTTTGTTTTGTTTCAAATCTGTGTTTTTTACTTATCTTTCAAAATACTTTTTTTTTTTTTCCTACCCATTTCAAGTCGCCACTGACAAATCCGTAGGTGTTGCTGTCAGTTCTGTCACGTGCAGTAAATCTGTACGTTTTATCCTTTTATCCGAAGACTAGATTTATGACTGGCACTTTAAAGGAGAGAGAAAGTGAAAACACATTCACACACACTAACACACATACGCGCGCGCGCGCGCGCGCGCACACACACACACACACACATGTGCGCGCAGGTGCGCGCACACATTCGCACACACACGCTTACACACATACACACACATGCGCGCACGCGCACACACACACAGACACACACCTACGCACAGACACACACACCGACATTCACATCCAGATACACACGGCTGGCATTTTCTTGCTTTCTACTTCTAGGCAACTACGTTATCTATAGACCCCAGCAGTATTCAACTGTATGGTATCTCAAAACAAACAAACAAATAAGTACATGCATGAATAAAAAAAAAAAAAAAAAATTCAGTACTGAACTATGTAAGGTAGATTACAGGCTGTCTGCTGAACATTTAGGACCTCATTTGTTTATACGCCTCATTGGCTAGTTCTTCCAAAACTCGAATGTGTGTATGTGTGTATACATATACTCCTCTCTCAGCCTCAACCGTCCACAGGTGAAGGGAGGGGAGGGTTAGGGGGAGGGGGGTATGGGGAGGGGGTGGGGGCGAGAGTGGAGCTCATGCCCCATCGATCACCACTCACCATCTCCTCCCGAGGCCCCAGTTTCAGGAGCTCGCCCACGCTGCGTTCCCTCATCATCTGGTCCAGGATGGTGATGGCGTGCTCCGCGAAGGACAGCCTCTCCCCGGTCACCACCCCCCTTGGCCCCTGGGGTCAGCTACAGCCCGGGGCTCCTTGTCTCCCCGCTCTCGGCTGACGTCCTCAGGGTCCGTGCCTCCTGGGGCTGGGTCCTTTTTGGCGGGGTCGGCTTGCTGGAAGGTGAAGGTGGCGTGGACTTGAACTCTTTCCCCGCGGCACTTTGCCGCCCACACCTTTCTTGCGGCCCGCCGTGGTGACGATCTCGCTCACGTGCAGTTTGTGCATAGGACAGGCCGGGTGTGTGTTTTTTGTGTGTGTGTGTGTGTGTGTGTGTGTGTGTGTGTGTGGTTATGGAATGCAGTATGCGCGAGTGTTCTGTAGTTTTCTTTTTTTATCGATTAAATTTGAACCTTTTCTTTTAACTTTGAGTGAAGTAACAACTATTGTAGCTTTTATTTCGGATGTATCATATAAAATACTTTTTTTTTTTAATGAATGTATTCTATCCTGTACACTCAGAAACCTTTGTTTAATATTTCTACAACGTAATAGTACAGCAACGATTTGTTTTCTTTGTGGTGTGAAAGAAATTGATTTTTTTTTTTTTTTACTTGTCAGTATTTTTTTTTTTTCACAAACAAGTTTTAAACGTAGTTTTTTGTTTGTTTGTTTGTTGTTGTGAAGTCAAGTTCATTTTTTTTTTAATGTGTTAGATAATTTACCAACCACTTATTAAGTTTCTACAGTGGCTCGAGACTGATAATCCGATAATCCTGTTCTATACTGTTCCTAAGCTGCTAATAACTAGCAACTGCAGGTCTGCTGTTTTCTTGTTTGTTTTATTTTAGGTCTCAGATGCTGAAAGTGAAACAGCTTGATCCGTGCACATAAAAATCTACATAAGAGACCGACCTTTGGAAAAGAAAAAAAAAGTGCAAAAAGAAAAAAGTGTATTTGTTTTGCTATCTCATCCTCAGCCTTTCATTACTGAATTGTTTGAATTGATTTCTAAAATTCCGACGTGTAGCTGGGTGTTGCTTTTGATTGCTTTTATGTTGATGTCAGTCGAATTTCAGCTCTGCGTTTGTTTTTGATTTTTACCCGATGCAATTTTTTTGTGTTGTTATTTTCTTTCTTCCGTCTGTTTTCTTCTTACTTTGCTGCTGG